>PVKS010010322.1:0-60605 GCA_004027875.1 Aplodontia rufa | reverse complement strand
CATAAAGATACTGAGATGCACAACATTTAAAAGTAGACAAGAAACCAAGAGCTGGGAAAACTGTATTTTTCAAAATGTGGTCCATCAAGTTCTTGTGGGAGAAGCACTGGGAAATTGTACTGGCGGTGGACTCAGCCTAGGGATCTCTGTGAATGTTTTACAGAATAGGCTACTTGTTAGGACTGGAAAACTGAACAAACAAAATGTCAGAACTACTACTGTTATTCAAGCCTGTTTCTCTGGCCCTCAGTCCACCAATCTGATGACTGGGCAGGGAAATCGCAGATACCCCAGATGTCCTTAGGACACAGCCTCTCAGGCTGAAAGCATGCAGTTCATGTTGGGTGCCCTGGTTCCTGCCATTGTAACTGCTGTTGTTATTTCACAGGATTTGGCACCATAACTGCTTTCAAATTTTTCTCTCTGCTTTGATCTTCAAATCTAAAAGTTAGCTGGAGTTACCTAAAACACTAGGCAAAAAATCATCAACAGAGAATTTGGAAATACTAAATTCACTGAAACATTTTGTGAAGTTGTCTTGTAAAAGAAAATATGAAGGTGTGCACATGTGTGCACATGCATGTATACAAACTTCTTCCAGTCTTAGGAAAAGTTTTCCTTTTCATTGCTTTCAATTTGTGGACTCAGTGAAACCTGAGATCTCTGGACACTTAGCTACTGTCCAAAACTCTCCACTAAGAGTTTTGCCCAAAGCACTAGCCTGGATTGCATCAATATGAGCCCATGTCCCTGGGTAACCACTGTCCTTACCCCCTAAAATGTCTACCTGTGAAAAATCAGTGCTGCCAGCATGTATTTGTCTCAACCAAATTTATGTATTTTATCCACCCAAAACCTGATGATAGGCAGAAAAACCCCTGTGCACCCTCATAGACCAGTCACTGTAGAAAGTTTGTGACTATCAATCCTCGCTCTGCTCCTATGAGGATGTAAAGTTCCCACCACCCAGAACTGCCTCCACTGGGACAGGGATCTGTGCTTTGAAATACAAATATCCAGAGAGATGCTCTGGCTCTGGTTCTTGCCCTAGGTCCTGATGGGGCTGGGGCCTTGATTTGACCTGTACCACAGCTTGCTGTCATAAAGGTGGAGAAGTTTGTTTCTCTGGGTAACCTTGTCACAAGGATCAACTTCTTCTTTTTACTTTTTTTAAGAGAGAGAGAGAGAGAGAAACAATTTTTATTTAGTTTTTCATGTGGCCTTTGTTGCTCCAAGACTTTGTTATGTACATGGTGCTGCAGTTTGAACTCGCCCACTCCCGCATGCTGGGCAAGCTCCATAACTGACAAGCCACCACTCCAGCCCAGGGACCAACTTCTTTATTGGACCTTAGTGTCTTTCCCTGCACCCTCTTCAGCCTTCTGATATCTTTCTACCTTTGGTTCTCGTGAAGTTGAATCAGTTCACACTGGACTCTCTTCCCTATTGCTATGGTGGATATTGAACAGTCTATACCTGTTCTTTAACTACAGTCTAGCTTTGTTCATCTCTGACAAACCCAAGCTTTAGAATCATCATAAATGTGGCATACTTCAACTTTTTGCTATAATCAAACTTCTCAAAAAGTTTTCACCATTCCAAACTGAAACTTAATATGCAATTTATAAGAAAACTGAATTTAATTACTTTTTCATATTTGTACTAGTGTATTATAGTTATACGTAATATTGGGAACCATTTTGACACAACCATACAAACATGGAATATAATTTGCTCCCTTCAGTCTCTAGTACTTCTTTCCCTCCCCTTTTCCCTTCCCCTGGTCCCATGTGATCGCTCTTCTATTTATTTATAGTTTTTAAAAATCAGTGCCTTACAGATCATGAAGGTGAAATTCACTGTGGGGCATTCACATATGTATATAGCATCATTTGGGCAATTTCATTCTACTGTTCCTCCCTTTACTCATTCCTCTTTCCCCCTCAATCCTCTTCCTCCACTCCACTAATTGTCCTTCTATTTTCATGAGATTCCCTTTCCCACCTTATTTTGGTCTAGCCTCCATATATGAAAAAAAAAACAAAAAACTCTAGACGTTTGACTTATGAGTCTGGTTTATTTCACTTAGAATGATGTTTTCCTTATGTTCTTCATAGCAAGAGCTAAAAGGTGGAAGCAACACAAGTATCTATCATGGATGAATGGATGAGAAAATGCACAGCATGCATACAATGACATATCCTTTCAGTCTTAAAAAGGAAGGAAATCAGGGAGTGGTGGCTCAGCGGTTACGGCGCTTGCCCAGCATGCACGAGTACGCAAGTTCGAACCCCAGCACCAAGTATACAACAGAGTCTCTGGGCAATGAAAGCCGAGTGAAAAAATAAATTAAAAATGTTTTCTCTCTCTCTCTCTCTCTCTCTCACTAACCCTCTCTCTTAAATTTTTTTTTAAGTTTAAAAAAGGGAGGAAATCCTGACCCATGCTAGAGCATCCATGAGCCTCGAGGACAGCATGCAAAATGAAAGAAGCCAGTCACAGAAAGATGAATATTATTGAGCCTCCCACCACTACCAGATCCTCAGGCTCCCTCCAGCCCTCATTTGAGCCTTGTTAGGCTGTGACTGTATCTGTACCTAACATGGGCTTTTCCTTGCCATTATTCCCTAAACAAGTATTACAGCTGTTTACATAACACTTACATTATATTAGGTATTATAAGTAATCTAGAGATGACTGACAGTGTACAGAAGGATATGCGTAGGTTCTATGAAAATTTTAGACCATTTTATAGTAGGTTTAAGCAACCATGGATTTTGGTATCTGCAGGGGTCCTGGAAAGAATGTCCTGTGGATTCTGAGAAATGACTGCACTTTTATGGCTGAATGATATCTTACTGAATCAGACAGAACCTCACAGAGTGGGGAGCCAGTCTACAGGACAATGCAGAAGAAAAGCCAACCAGGTCAGCACAATACGGTCAGGAAAGGACAAAAGGCCACGGCCCCCCCACTGAGTCAGTAGGAAGCTTTCTGTCACTCACCCACACACAAATACCCAGGCTGCCCTTCCCCATTGTTTTCATCAGCTTTTCATTGCTGTGATCCAAAATGCCTAACAAGAATAACTTAGAGGAGGAAAGAGTTATTCTGGCTCATGGTTTCAGAGGGTTGAGTCCATGGTTGGCCAGTTCCATTGCTTTGGGGCCAAAGTAAGGAAGGAACATCATGGTGGAAGGATGTGGGAGAGGAAAGATACTTAGCTCATGGCAGCTGGTAAGGGGGGAGAGAGAGAGGGAGGGAGAGGGAGAGGGAGACAGGTAGGAGAAGGAGAGGAGGAGGGGAGGAGAGAGAGAGGAGCATTAGAGTGGGTCAGGAATAAAATATTGTCCCCTACTTCTTCCAACTATGCCCCACTTTCCTGTAGCATCCCCCACCTCTCAGCAGTCCATTCAACTTTCAGTGGATTGAGAGTCCTCATGATCCAATCACTTACCCAAATCCCCATTACTAAACATTGTTGCATTGTGAACCAAGCCTTCATCACATGAGACTTAGGGGGGAATTCCAGATCCAAACCATAGCACTCATGGAGTGCTAACGCTGGGCCTGGTGCCTATTTTAGAATAAGATCAGAGCTCAAAGCTACTTTTTTTTCTCCAAATTATAAAAGGGATGAATCAAAGACAAAAACTATGCTTTTACTGATAGAGGTGATGGCACTTCCTAACCTTTGCCTAAGTTCTCTTTCAGAGAGGAAGCTCCATGAGTGTATTTAAAGCATCTTCTGACTCAGGAAAAACAAAAACTAAAAACTAATACTCACATCTAGCTTTTGACTCATCTTTTTATGCAAATGTGTTATACTCCTATTATTTACATCTTTCCTTAGTACCTCTCAGTTCTGATTCTAAGGGATCAAAGGTGCCATCCCCCAGTCAGCAATGCAGATACCTGGCAACTGGTCAGGACTCATAAAGTCACAGACCTCAGTGCCATGCCAGTGACACTCTCCCCTCATTTTGGATGTGTTCCTTTTATATCCAAGACTCTGTTGGGGTCTGACCTTCACTCCATTTCATCAGCTGCCCTAGAGTGACCTTGTTACTATTTGCATAAGTTCCTTCAGGAAGGGCTGCTAGGTCCTTTGTGAAGCTTGCTAATTGTTGTGCAAAAGAAGATCTGGGTGGGTTGGGATGTCTTAACCACAGGCTGTTCCCTAGCTTTTGTCTGTACTCGAAATCTGCATAACCCCTGGCAACTCCCTTAGGATTATAAAAAGAAATGTAAAGCTTGAATAAAGAGAGACTCCACCTGGATCTCCTGCCTGTGTTCTTTCTCATCCCCAGCCCGTCCCTCAGGTCAGAACCCAGCTGGACCAGGACAAGACTCAATGCATAGAGACAAATTAGAAAGCAGAAGATTGGCAGGAACCTTTAGGTAACAGATGCAGTCCTTGTCTGCACCCATACAGAGAGGACAAAGCATGGTCCTACACACCAGGGCTATCCAGCCCAGCCGCTAGGTCAGACGGAATGTGCTCAGGGAGACGCTGCCAGGGTGTGTGGTGTGAAAATTGACAAAATTAAAAATGAGTCATTTGTGTCAAATTCTAACAAAAAATAAAGAAATAAAGCTGGGAGGTTAAGAAAAGAAGGTGTTTTAGTCAGCTTTTCTCATTGTTGTGACAAACAGACCCAATGAGACAATTTTAGGGAGGAAAGGTTTATTTGGGGGCTCACAGTTTCAGAGGTCTTAGTCCACAGGTGGCCAGCTCCATTCCTCAGGGATGGAGGCTAGACAAAACAACATGATGGGAAGCAGGGCTCTAGGGAGCAGGAGAAACTCTAGGCCAGATACAAAATATGCACTCCAAAGGCACGCCCAGCACACAGTCACCAGTTAAAGGCTATCAGGGGATTGACTCACTGATTGGGTTAAGGCTCCTATAACCCAATCATTTCACCTCATCCTTTCCCAGAGCCACACATGAGATTTGGGGGGACACCTCACATTTAAACTATAATAGAAGGCCCCCATGCACACATGACCATGACAAGAACAATTACAGACTCTCTGAAGGGCTCATAAGCACATATGCTTGCAACAAGAACTGCCAAGTGCTTTCCAAACCACAGCTTGCCTCATGAGTCATTGGGACAGCTAGCTAGCTGATGGACAAGAACATTTGCCTGAAACATTGTCTCCATAATCAACTGACATTAACTCCTGCCATAAGCTGTAACCAATAGTCTTCATTTCAAAACAAATTATGTGCCTTTCAGTTTTTCATTGCCTCAACCTCCCCAAATATGTCCTCAGTCCATCACCCTGCACATGCCGCATTGAAATGTTTCTTGGTCACTTCTCATAAGATTTTCTTTAGAGAATCTTTCCCTGTTTTTCATTTAATTTAACAGTGGAAAGACAGTTAACTGGATCAGATACCTGACAACAACACCCATGTCCTTCTTATGGCAAGATTCCAAGAATAGTATAAGGCACATTGGAAGTGCTGGGTCCACAGAAAGAATGGAAGCCTGAGTAGATGAGACCAGCAAGTTTGAAACATTCCATCCGGACATCCCAGTTCTTCCTGCTTAACTCCATGCGTGTGCATTTGGAAGCAGAACTCACGTCTGAGGAGGGTTGTTGTCTTTGACAATGAAGAATGTTCTTTTCTAAAGATGTCCCCTAGATATGCCCCAACAGCACGTGCATAGCACTCATACACAGACCTGCTTATTTTTTATGCTGTAGTCTTTCAGAAACTAGCATCTTTGAGAAGGCCCAGCAAAAAGTCAAATGGGCACAAAACTCTAATTTTCTGAGTTTTATTTGCAGAAGAGGGAAAAGAAAAGAGAAAATTGGCTAGTCTCCCTAATCTGTTAGCTAATGTGTTTTTCCTGAGAATGGGGAGATGAAGCTTCTGCTGGCCCTGCCCATCTGTTCTTGCTATTAGCAGGTCTTTTCTACAGTCAAAATGGTTGATATCTTAAATACTTAAATATTTCAGCCAGGATCAAGTAGATCCTTTCACCTAATGGTTCTTTCTCCCAGGATGACCGTGTTCCCAGGGAAAAAATTCAGGGTGAGCATTTTCTTACTGATTCTTCTCTGAATGTTGGTTTGGGTAATAGAGACCTGGAAATTCAACTTAACACACTAGGCACAATTTGTATTTGGGGAATAGTCCAGCTAAGCCTTGGGACTAATGATCTCTCAAGATCTCTTAGAAGGTCACCCTGAAGCCCAAGTGTGGCACAGGAGCTTCCTGGAGGACCCCAAGCAATAGTCACAGGTAACACTCACCTCCTGCCTTGACCTTTCTCAGAAAATTTAGACAGAAATTCTCTCTAAATGACACAGGGCAGAAAATAACTACTATGTCTGATTCTTCTAAAAGTAGACAATGTTATCAAGCCATTTCTGTACTAGAAGCTGGGCCTGAATGATTATCCTACTGCAAAATACATGATATCCACATTCACAACACTTTCCCAAAATATTTCACAGAAAAGAAAGCAAATGACCCGTAGACTCTCTTAAGTATACCACGTGAGAACACTACTGCTATTACTACTACTAATAACAGGTCAACCATTTGTATGGAGCTTAATTTGTACCTAGAAGTATCAAGATAAGTAAGTGCTCTGACCTCTTTTCTGGCATTAATTTAACGTTTGTGACATTAGTTCTTACTTCAGCCCTGTGAGGCAATGCCTGTTGTGCTCCTAGTTCTAGGGTGATGAGACTGAGTCGCAAGGATAGATTTTTCCCAATGCCCCACGCATGAAACAGCACAGGAATGGAGTCATTGTCTAACCAACAAAGTGTTTTATTAGCATGTGACTGATGTCCTCAGCCATAAGGGCCATTCACTATTCATCTTTTCATATGAGATCTTAAATAATTATAATAAATCTAACTTAAAAATTGAACATTTCATCTGTCAGAGAACTAGCCATAGTGGATAAAGCAAATCAATGCCATATTTTTCATATATAGGAAGAAATTTAAAGGCTGGGGCCCCAAGATTGCCACAAGTGCTCTAAAATTATTCCAAGGGCCCCAGTTTCCTTTTCTGTTCCATTAATAACTCTCTATGAGTGGGTTGTATGCAGGTGTTTTGTCCAGTCTTCTTTTTTTCTCTGATTATATTAGTTGTGCTTATTAGTAGAGCTCAGTATGGTATTTCCATACACACAAACAGCAAGAACAGATCAAATCCAACAAATTTTTCCACCCTCCCCTGACCCTCACAGCTTTCCCAGTCTCTAGTATTCACTATTCTGCTTTCAGGTCACCGTTTTTCACCCCCACATATGAGAGAAAACATTTGATACTTATCTATCTGTATCCCCCGGTCCCATCCTTTCTGCTGGAAATGACAGAATTTTATTCTTCATCTGTATGACAGAATAATACTCCATTGAGTACCTGTGCCACATTTTCTTTATCCTTCTTGTTGGCAGGCACCCAGAGTGATGCCATGCCTTGGCTATTGTGAATAGCACTGCAATGAACATGGGCGTTGTGTTCTCAGTTACTCCTCCTTCTCATTCCAGGCAAGAGGAAAGAAAAGGAAAAACACTCTTGCCAATTACATCTGCCACGGATTCCCAGGAATCCAACATAGTGACATATGTTTACCTCTCATCACTCAGAATTAAACACATTTTCACCCAAAACAAAACTGGAAGTTGTGTCAGGTAGAAAACAAAAGGAGTGGGTCTGTGTTAGCAAAGCTCTCCTACCTTGTTCCTCAGAATGTTCTTGGATATTCTTGGTTCTGTGAATTTTTTAATAAAATTTTGTCATTTTTCACAAAAGGATAATGTTGAGATTCTGTCTTTCTATCCATCATCTATACATCTGTCTACCGATCAATCAATCATCTATCATCTATCTATCTATAGCATCTATCTTGGGAGAACTGATGAAGTTACCACACCAGGTCCTATAATCTATAAACACTGATTTTTGCTATACTTAGACGTTTATTATCTCTTAATAATCTTTTAGCATGTTTTGCAAAGATATCTTGTGCATATTTTATTAGCTATGTAAGTTTTTTGGTGTTATGGTGAATGGGATTAAATTTCTTTTAATAAGTATTTGTTGTCAGTACCTGGAAATAAAGTTGACTGTTGTTGATCTTAAATCCAGTGACATGAATTTAATTATTCTAATACTTGACATAAAATTTTGAATTTTTGCAGAAAACAGATTTCTTTGGTAAAAATTGACAACTTTATTTCTTCTTCTACATTTTTTCTTTCTTATCCTCCTATTACACTATCCTGTTGTCATGAAGTTGTTCACAAATTATGGTGCCAATGTCATGTGGACTTCATAAAGTGAATTTGGAAGTGTTTCTTTTTTCCTATTCTTTAGAGGAGTTTGAGAATGATCGAAGTAGGGTGCTCAACCACCGAGCAACACAGTCAGCCATTTAAAAAAAAAAAAAAAACATGTTTTCTTTTTATGTTAAGACAGGATCTGGCCAAGTTGGTGAAGCTGGCTTTGAACTTGTGATCCTCCTCCCTGAGCTCCCCTAAGCTTCTGGGATCACAGGTGTGCACCACCACATCTAGAAAAATGATTTATATCTTAAATACTTGTAAGATTTCAGTGCGGAAGCCATGGGGGCCTGAAGTTCCCTTTCTGAGGAGTTATTTTCATTGCTGCTATTTGATGAGATATATATCCGTAAGTATTATAATTTTGGTGATATTATAAATTGTATTATATTTTAAATTTTGAATGTTCTGAGTAATAGCTTTAATAACTGTGTGCTTATTAGTATAGAATAGTTTTGGGGGTTTTTTTTAGATATTTTGGAATTCTTTTTTCCAAGCAAATATTACATCTGAGACAGTTTTGTTTCTTATTTTCCAATTTTTATTCCTTTTATTGATTTTGTTTGCCTTATTGAACTACTTAGAACTTCCATCAGGAAGTCAAGTAATGAGTGGCAAGGACAACATTACCTTATTATAAAAATGAGAGGGGCCTCTTCTAGTCTCTCATCACTTTAGTATTATGTTAACTAATTGTGGTATTTTAAAAATGTCTGCCTTGTGGTACTGAATACATTTTTTGATTCCACTTTATATATTATATAGAATGTTTATTTAAAAATTTTTGCTTTTAGTGTTTGGCCTAAAATTTACAATGCACAGCTTTAATTGGAGTCTAATTTAAACTACTTCCTGTGTAATTTAAAGAACTTGTAGCAATGTACTGCAAATTCCACCCTCTTATCCTTTTTGGTATAAACTCAGATTTTACATATTCTATATATATAAGATCCTCTACTACTACTTTTGCTTTAGACAGTTGTCTTTTGGGTCAATTAAAATATTTTTTAAAATGCCAACTTTAATTATTCATTTCCCTATACTTTTCATTTATTTGTGTAGATCTATTTTCAGTCAGGTATCATAATCTTTCTGCCTAAAAATTTTCCTTTAATTTCTTGGTAGTTCTGCTAGCTGTGAATTCTCTCAATTTTTGCTTTACTGACATTGTCTTTATTTCTTCTTCATTGAGGGGGAGTGGAGTTTGGCATATAGAATTCTGGGTTGGCAGTGTTTTTTTTTTTTTAGCACCTTAAAATTATTACTCTGTTGTTTTCTGGCTTGCATGATTTTAAGTACGAAATCTCCGCAATTCTGTGTCTTACTATTTTGTAGGTATTGAGTCTGATTAGTTCTCCATATCTATAGTTTTGTCTGTTCAATAATGTTATATAAATGGAATCAGACATTATGTAACTTTTCAAATTGGTATCTTTCACTCAGCCTCTGAGTTACTGCTTATGTCAGTAGTCTGTTCCTTGTAATTTATGAGCAATATTCTGGATATATTCTTGTTGGATATATTCTGGTCTATTTACCTGATGATCCATTGATAGACATTTGGATAGTTTCCAATTTTCAGCTATTGCAAATAAAGCTGCCATGAATATTCATGCACAGGCTTTGTGTGAACATAAATTTTCATATCTCCACCCAGGAGTAAGATTGCTTGAGTATGGGATAAGTTTATGTTTAAATTCATGAGAAGCTGACAAACTATTTTCCAAAGTGACTGTATCAGTTTACACTTGCACTAGCAAATTACAAAACTTCCATCCATCCCATGGTAGCCAGTCCTGTGGATTTCAGTCTTTTTTATCCTAGCCATTCTGAGTGCTGTGTGGTGATTTTTTATTATTATTTTAATGTGCATTTTCATAATGGCTAATGCTACTGAACAGCTGTTCCTATGCTTATTTGCCATCATTATATCTTCTTTGGTGAAAAGTCTCTTCAAGTCCTTTGCCCAATTTTTTAAGTAAGTGGGTTGTTTGTTTTCATGTTTGAGAACTGAGAGTTCTTTGAATTTGGACATAAATCCATTGTATGATAATGGTATGTTAATATTTTATCCCAGGATGACCTGATTTTCCTGCTTTTGATGACAATGTTTTACGAAGAGCAAAAGTTCCTTGCTTTGTTACACTACGATTTATCTTTTTTTCTCCCTCTTACAGATCATGCTTTGAGTGTTGTGTCTGAGAAATTTCTGCATAAGTGATTTTTGCAACAGTGTTGATAAGTAGGACCATTCAGAGTTGATTGGATGATGGGGGTACCACCTTCATGAAACAATTAAAGTCATTATCATAGGAACAGTTTAATTATAATAAGAGGGAGCTCTGCTCTCCTGTCACTACGTGATTGATATCTTCAACCATATTAGGACTGAGCCAAAGACCCATTCCATTGATCTTGGACTTCACAGGCTCCAGAAGCATGAACCAAATAAAAGCCTATTGTTTACAGTTTACTCAGTCCTAAGAAAGTATGAATAATTAAATTATTTTAAAATCATGTCTTAGATCTCTAATATCTACATCACCTGTTAGCCTGTTCCTATTGTCTGCTTTGTCATCTTTTCCTGCTCAGCATCTTTACTAAATTCCAGATTAAGTGCCAGAAATTCTGTCCAGAGAACTATGGTGGATATGGATAATATTATATTTTCATGAAAGGATTCAACCTCTCCTCTGCAAGTAATTGGTGTAGGACGGACCTCTTCAACTTAGGCATGGCTTGATGCCTCACATGGTGTTTCAGACTTTTTAAGGTTTGACCCATATTTGTTTTTCTCTCATTCATAGAGTGAAGCTTGTAGGGGATCCACATGAGAGCCAGAGATGGTTTCCAAGACTCTTCTTCATAGAAGAGGCTAAACTCCATTCCCCTACATCATTATGAAACTACTGGAAGTTCTACTCAGTTTTTAGTACAATTTCTCCTGAGTTTTTATTTTTCTCATTCTACAAAGCTTAAAAACTCAACAAATGCCTTTGGAAAGCCTAGAAAAAAATTTAGGCCTTGTTTCTCTGCAATGCCCTACTCTATAGGACCTTAGCTACATGAGTGGCTGCTTTGCTCTACTCAAACTGTGAGATTTTGTCTCCATAGTCCCATGAAGCTGGCAAAAGTTGGTGGCTTCCTGCCTTCCAGCAGCTCTCCTCTACCCTCTTCCCAGAGTCTTGCCCTGTGTGCATATTACAAGGGGAGAAGTAACATCCATGAAATTTCAATAAGCTTTTCTCCTCTCCAAGGTCTTGGGCTCTCAATACCAACTGCTTCAGAATCTCTTATTCTCCAAATAGTTCTTTTTTTTTTCCTTCATTTTACACATTGTTGGACTTAATTAGCTGATTTTTTAAGCGAGACAGATAGAGTGAGAGGGAGAAAAACAGAGAATCAACTTTATTTAATTTCTCATCTAGTATTTCTTTCTCCAACACTTAGTTGTCTATGTGGTGCATGGGATTCAAACCTGGGTCCATGCACATTACAGGCAAGCACTCTAAACACTGAGTCACCAATCCAGCCCAATTTGTTGATATTTTAAAAGATGTTTTGTTCCTATATTCATAACAGACACTGTTTTTTTTCTTGTCTTTATCTTGAGTGACTTTACTCAAAGGAGGCACCTGCCCAATTCTCAAAAATTCAAACCATCAATTTTGGCAAAAAGGGTTTGTCAAATGTGCTTCTAGCCTTGTTCTATGAGCCAGGAAAAATATTTAAGGTACTGAAGGTTTGATTTAAATGAGATTATGTGTTAAGGAAGAGATGTCCTGGCTCTATCAATTATCCAGTTGTGTGATACAGAAAAGTCATTTTCCTCTCTGGACCTCTTTCCTTATCTGCAAAATGAAGTCTCTCATCTGGATTGCAAGGCTAGAACCAAGAATGACTTAAAATTAATTTTCACAGTAGTAAATTATAGCTTGGGGTACTATTCAGCATGATACTAGAATTATTTTTAACTCTGGGATGGGAATTGTTTTTCAGGAACTTCTGGATGATTTTGGAGGTTGTTTCTGTTGTTTGTTTTATCAAAAGCACTGTGTTGTGTAGTTGAATTAAATCAACAGCTACTTATTGAGCTTTCATTGAAAATTCCTCCTCAAGTCTACTTTTAAAATTGACTACTAAAATGTACTCTGCACATTGCCGTTGCTGTTTTCATAAATTTTCTTTGACTAAAGGATGACATCTGCTTTCTCACTTTGGCACCTAACATTTCCTCTAATCTGTTGTCTATTTTGTCACTTTTTCCTGCTTGGTATGCCTGCTAAATGCCAGATTAAATGGCAGAAATTCTGCCTAAAGGACCACAGACGATTATACATAAGATTTCATCTCCATAGTCTTGTACAACTTCCAAAAGTTGTACAAGTTCCAGGTTCCTGCTCTCTGGAAACTCTTACCTACTCTTTTCCCAGATCCTTACCATGACACCAATTTAATTTCAAAATTTCCCCCTGCTACTACCAGCAAGATATTTTGGAAATAAATAAAAGATAGTATCTGCTTTGACTTTCTAAGTAAAAAGTATGTGCTGAATGGAGTCCCAAGACCTAATTTAGGGTTATCTACAAATCCTCCTTCATCTAGAACACAGTTTCTTGTGACTTCAGGCAAGGGATGGGTCAGACATGTGTCCTTTACACATGAGCTAACATTGGTGTCAAAAAAAAAAGCCATTTCCTATACCTCATTTCCTCACCTTGTTGATTGAACAAGAGACCAAGCCCTCCAAAGTTTGGACTTCCATAGATGGGCAAGTCTCTGGAAGGGGAAAATGAGCATTTTTATAGGGTATCATTTACAGTGCTGGCCATTCCAAGAATGAAGAGGCCATATTTTATCAAAATCACCAGGCCCAGTGCTAACTATGTTCAATAAGCATGCAAAAACAACCCTTGACCACTTGCAATGCAAGGAAATATTTAAAATATGAATCTCTGCCTAGGTATGCTTGAAAACTATGATATGTTAAGCAGTATGCAAAACAAAGTGCTTGCTGCTTCGTGTGTTTCTAATACGTTATAAATTATATTTTCTCTTTCTCCCACAGTTTTCCATTTTTGCCTGCTTAGGACCATCTTCAATTGCTAAGTCCAATTTCCAGAGCCTGCTGCTGCATCAGCTTGTTCTTGAAGTGATGTTCTTGAGCATTAATTGCATTGGCACAGGTAGGGAGCATCTTATTCTTTGGTTCATTTTTGCAACCAGGGAATCTTGAGGTTCAAAGCCCCATTTAGGTGCATTCTCATTCATTTCACACCCCTCCCTTCCTTTCATTAAAGTTCTGAGAGCAGGAGAGGGAAAAAATGAAAAGAAATACCAAGGAGACTGTGTCTGAGAATCATAAATAAAGACCCATTTTGTGCCTCAGCTTTCACATTATTTGTAGAAAGATCTTTTGATTTCCAGCACAGTCTTCTTATTTTCTGTTAATTTCTCTTGGGAAGACCAGACTGACAGTTCAGGGTTACAGATAAAATTGAGAATTCCTGCAGTAAATTTCCTGCTTACAAAATCAAGTTTACTGGTTTTGTAAAATACAGAGTAGATAACTGAACTTGACTCATTCTCACTGAAGCCAAGAAACTTGTGCTGAGGGACCCCACCATCTAGGACAGGTGGGCAGGAAGTGAACCCACCACCTGGGACAGGAGAGGACTGCCACTACCTAAATGCACAGGTGGGTGATGGAGAAGGGACCTGGGTTTAGCCTCAACTACTGCTTACAAAATGGTAATCTTAGAGTTAAGTTTCCTGAAAGGTAACAGAGATATGATGCAGAGGGCTTTTAAAGATGAAATGAGATTGTTCATGTTCCTCATTCCATAGTTAGCTATTGGCATTGCTCTAATTCTTGTCTTTATCAAGCAGGGGCCTTCTTTTTGTCACAAAGATGCCTCTTCAGCACCCCAAAGATGGTAGATGAGTGGACTCAGGAGCAAAGGTGGGAGAAGAACTTTCCATACTGCTTCCACAGAGTGTCAGTGTTTCAATTCAGCTACTGTAGCAGGTTAAGCTGCCCTACAGGAGGTACTGGAGAGGAACACCATGCTGTGCTCTTATGTGTATATAGAGAAGCACAGCCCAAGTACATTGAACAATTTTGGGTGCCGATGTGTCCAAATTGAGATTCTAAGGTGAAAAACAAAGAATTGATCCAAAATTCCCAGAATTGAGATCATTCTCTTATTAGCTTGGTGGCCACTTCACCACTTAACCCACACCAAATCCCAGCAGTTTCTAGTAGAGAGGAAGGAGAATATGAGAAGAAAGGATTACACTATGATTCCTTTCAGGTCACTAGTCCTTATGCAAGCGGATAGCTTCTGAAGTCAACACTGAGACAAGTATTTAATTGAACAGCCCACATATATTACTTAAAAAAAAAAGACAATTACACTTTTATGAAGAAAAATTCAAGTTAAGCCATGTGATCCAATGTAGTTAGTAGTTCCATAAATATTTATTAGATAACGAACACCTACTATGTGCTAGGATTCAGAATGCAGCAACTACTACAATGTAGAAGGGAAAATAAATCTCTACATAAAATATTCGATAGAACTATTCCCTGAACCCAGGATCTCTCAACCTTGGCACATTTGAAAACTGACATTTTTCTTATGGGGAACTGTCCCATGAACTGCAGGAGGTTTACCAACATTCCCAGCCTATACCCATTAGTTGTTAGCAGTATTCTTCCCAGTTGCAGGAACCCCAAATGTTCCCATGAAGTGGTGGGATGCGGACCACACCTGGTTGAGAACCACTGCCCTTGTTCCAGGTTGGAGACTGAGCAATAAGAGGATTCCCATCTTCTACCCGCTGGATTTGGACACACCTCATTCTTGTTAGTATTACTTAACCGGTCAGTTACCCTGGTTGTTGTCCCTATTCTTCTACAGAAAGAAAAAGAGAAAGGAGAAATTTGAGTCATCTGTGGGGAAAGATGGAAACCCAACTCAAGGAAGACAGCTTCTAAGGATGAGTCCTGGAGAAGCACTTTGGCAATTACCGGGAAAGAAAGAAACTTTCTATTCTCCTTGCTTCCTGATTCAATGAGCAAGAGAAGGAAGAACCCAGAAACAGAGGGGACGGGGAGCTCAAGGCAGAGAAGCATCTTTTCCATGTCATTGAACTTCATCTGGTGTGGAATGATGACAGTTGGCCTTTCATATCTGCAATTTCCACATCTGTAGATTCAACCAATGTGATAAGAAATTTCAGAAAAATATTGTGTCTGTAAGTACATATGTACAGACTTTTCCCCTTGCTGTTATTCCCTAAACAATACAGTGTAACAACTACTTACATAACATTTATATTATATAGATAACAGGTAATTCTAAGATGTTTTAAAGAATACTGGAAGATGTTTACAGATTATAAGTAAATACAATGCTATTTTATATGAGGTCTTTGAAACCTGTGGATTTTGGTATCCTGGGAGGGACCTGAACTGAATCTTCTGTGGAGACTGAGGCATGATTATATTTTAAGCCATCGTATACATACTCCTCGGACCAAGATGGAGTAAGCAGGAAGAGATTTCTTCTCTCTGAGAAAACAAAAAGCAAAATTTGAAATAAAAGTTTCAAGCACTGGACAGAGACAATGCTGCATAGTGATCCCAGATAGATGGGAAAATCCACAAGGTGAATCCTGTGATTGCTCCAGTTTAGGGCCTTGAGAGAGTTTCCAAGTCATGATGTAGGGAGGAATGACCCAGAACCCCTATCAGGTCCTGCGTGGAGGAGAGGAAACGAATCTTTGCTTAGTCCTGGCTATGAAACGGCCAGAGTTCTGAGGATAAAGCCCTAGAGAGGTAAGCAGTGCAAATCCTCCAGTTAAGACTGGATCTGTCATCCTAGACAAACAGCAAAATACCACCGTGGGCTGGCTCCAGGAAGCACATTAAATACAAGACACAAAAAGGGTAAAAGTAGAAGCACAAAAAATGATATTCCAATACTAAAACTGATCAAAAAATGGGAGTGACTATCAGATGAAGGAACTTTCAGAGCAAAGAATATTTATATTTTAATAAAAAGGAGTCAATTTAACAAGAGAAAACAACAATATTAAATATTTATGTACCAAATAATAGGTGTCAAAAGACAGGAAGCAAACTTGATAGAAGAAAATAATAAGCAAATATTTCTGATAAAAGGAGAATAATGTAGGACTCATATTACCCAAATTCAAAAGCAATGAAGAGTATGTGGTACTGGCATCCAGCTAGACAAACAGGTCATGGAACAGAATACAGGATTGAGAATACACCTGCATGGAGCTGGGCAATATTTTTTGCAAAGGTATAAAGACAATTTAGGGAGCAAAGAAAATCTTTTAGAACAAATAGTGCCAAGAATTTTTTTTTAAGAAAGAGGGAAGGAGCATTGAGAGAGAGAGAAAAAGAGAGAGAAAGTGAGAAGAAACTTTTATTTAGTTTTTCATGTGACCTTCATTCCTGAAACTTTGTGGTGTAAGTGGTGCTGGGGTTCGAACTTGCATACTACTGCATGCCAGGCAAGCACCGTAACTGCAGAGCCATCGCTGCAGCCGAGTGCCAAGAATTTTAAAGGAAGAAAAAATGAACTTGAATCCATATTCTTTCCTGCACCATATATACAAAATATCAAAATTTAAATCCTAAAATTATAAAATTTCTAGAGGAAAACAGGTGAAATATCTCTGACTTTGATTTAGGCAAATATTTCTCAGAAATATTTGAAAACATGATTCATAAAGAAAAAGTTATCTGGGGCTGGAGTGGTTGCTCAGTGATTATGGCACTTGCCTGGCATGCATGAAGATGCAGGTTTGAACCCCAGCACCACGTACACACAATGAAGTGTCAGAGCAACAAAACCCACACGAAAAACTAAATTTATTTTTCTTTCCCTCTCTCTCTTTTTCTCACTTTCCCTCTCTCTTTAAAGAAAAAAGAAAAAAATTATCTTAGATCTCATCAAAATAAAACTTTAATTTTTTGACTTTTTTTCACTAAGAGAAAAAATATCAAGTCAATGATATTTGGAGAGCTCAGATGTAAATAGTAAATGTCCTAGATGCTCAAGTGATACACAGCATATCTGATCAAAGAAATAAGGGTCCTTTTTTTGTGATAATGACTAAAATGAGTCCCTTGGACCTGCCTAGGCATCCCCAAAAATACCTAATAGTCAGGATGAGGACAACAGGGGTGTAAGCAAGGAAATGGAGTTCAAGTCCAGAGCAGAACTGCTTTAGTCTGAGCTTGAAATTATTATAAATGTATGCTTGGTTTCCAGTTTCATACACAGCTGCTTTGTACAGTACTTATGGCCAGAATTATAGCATCCAGACACATCATCTGATTAACACAATGATTTCTTTGCATGGGGTGAGTACTGGGAGTTGAAATCAGGGGCGCTTTACCACTAAGCTACATCTCCTGATTGATCTTTGTATTTTCATTTTTTTTAAATGAGAGAGAGAAAGAGAGACTCAATTTTATTTAGTTTTTCTTGTGGTTTTCATTGCGCCAACACTTCTTCGTGTATGTGGTACTGAGGCTGGAACCTGCATCCTCACATGTGCCAGGCAAGTGCCATAACAGCTGAGCCATCACTCCAGCCCCAATCTTTGTATTTTCTATTTTGAGAGGGGGGCCTTGCTTAGTTGCTTAGCCTGGCCTCAAACTAGTGATCCTCCACTTTCAACATATGTATCATATATATAGCTGAAAATGTTGGTCTTGTAAAAGTGGAGAATAGAATAGAGATCACTAAAAGCTCATGACCACTATGTATGGGGCATGGGATTGAGGGAGGCTAATTTAGCACTCCAATTTATAATTAGACAGGAAGTAATAGTTCTAGTGTTCTATAGCTCAATAGAGTGACCACATTGTACAACAATGTATTGTATATTTCAAAAAGAAGAATTTGAAGGTGTAACTACTATTAATAATGTACAAAACACATCTTTTGCCATGCAGAGTGGATTTCTCAGGCCAGTTTGGGCTGTTGTGTTATTTTTGTGTCCATTACAATTGGATCAGCCTAATCAATTATTTACAGCTGGTCCTGACAATCTTGGGCACTGCAAGCTCATGTCAGAGCAACCACAGGGGAGCGAAGGCAGGTGCATTTTGGATTCAGGGAAAAGGACTATGGGTTGAACAAGGCTGCTCCAGCAAGAAATCAGTCCCAAGAGAGTATTCAGTCTCCCAAAGTGGGGCAAAACAATAACCCCCAAAGGTGTCCACGTCCTAATCCCCAGTACCTGTGAATCTTATATAGCAAAGAGAACTTGGCAGATGTGGTTACATTAAGGATCTCAGGAAGATTGTTCTTGATTATCCATTGAGTCCAGTATAATCCCATGAGTTTATAAAAAGCAGAGAAGCAGGGAGAAAGTAGTCTGAGCAGGTAGATTCTTTATAATATTCTATGTAGAAAATTATGTCTCCTGCAAATAAGACTTCTTTTGTCCCTTCCAAACTTCTCTTTCTGTTTGTAATTGTGTTGCCCAAGTAAGGATTTCCAGCACAATATTTTAAAGGAGAAATGGTAGGAGCAGACATATTTGTCCCTTTCCTGATTATAGGGAGAAAACTCATTCCCGCACCAGTAGGTATAATATCTGTTCTAAGTGTTTTGGTTTGCGGGTTGTTTGTTTGGTTTGGTTTGGTTTATGTATTTGTCTTGCAGATGCCCTTTATCTGACTGAGGATATTCTCTTCTATTCTCAGTTTGCTGACTGCTTTTATGACGCATGGATGTTAAAACAGTCAAATACCTGCTATACATCAATTAATAGGATCATGTGGCTTTTTTCTTTTATCTGTTAATATGAAGGATTGCATTGACTACTTTTCAAATTCTGACTCAGTCTTGCATTCCTGAAATTAACAACACTTGATCAAGCTGTATTAAAATCTTGTACACATTGTAGAATTTGATATGTAATTGGTTCTGTATTTTTGTGCCTAAGTTTTTGAAGAACACTAGACTGCACTTTTCTTTACTATTTTAAAAACTTCATTATTATCGGGGCTGGAGCGATGGCTCAGCGGTTAAGGTGCTTGCCTCGCAAGCGCAGAGGACCTGGGTTCAAACCCCAGCACCACGTACACAGCTAAATGTTGGAGCAACTAAGGCCATGTGAATAACTAAATAAAGTTGTTTCTCTCTGTCTCTCTCACTGTCCCTCTCTCTTTAAAAAAAATAAAATAAAAAAAAAAAGTAAAAACTTCATTATTGAACACAGGGCCTCATACATTCTAGGCAAGTGCTCTACCACTGGGTGATACCTCTAGGCCTTATAGTTTTATTTTTTAGCTTTTTCTTCATTTTTGATATCAGACATAAAATGAGTGGAGTATTTTCTTTTTCTTTAAATATTTGGCAGACTTCATCAATTAAACTGCATGAACCTGGTATCATCCTTTTCAGAAGGTTTAACTTATGAATTCAAATAATTAAATAGACATAAAATCAGACAGGTTGTTGATTTTTCCTAATGAGTGGGTTTCAGTAGTTTGTAGCTTCTAAAGAAGTTGTGCACCTTATCAATTGTACAACCTAGGCAAACATTTATTGTTCTTTTTATTTTTACTTTTATTTATTTATTTATTTATTCTGAAGATTGAACCCAGGGTTGCCTAACCACTGAGCAATATCCCCTGCTCCCCTTGCAAATTTTTTTTTTTCTTGGAGGCAGTATAATTTTCTGAGGTTAGCCCTGATCTTGTGATCCTCTTGCCTCAGCCTCCTAAATTGCTTGGTTGCAGGCATGCACCACCAGGCCCAGTTCTTTATTGTCCTTTTTGTTTGTTAGTACTAGAATATCCCTTATTCTCTGTGAGAAATGTAGATATATTCCTGCAGATATGGAAATTCATGACTTCTCTTATTCTCTCTCTCTTCTTTTTCTTTCTTTTTTTTTTTTTTGGTGAGGGTATTATAAGTTTTATTAATCTTTTAAAAAACTTTTCCATTTCAAGTTCATCAATTTTTGCTTTATCTCTATTGTTTTTTCTTCTTGGTTTTGGTTTGTTTCATTTTTCTTCTTCCAATTTAGGAGAAAACATGGTTGATTTGAAGCTTTTCTTATGAATATGCACTTTAATGCTATAATTTTTTCCTCGACAATGCATTAACTGTATCCACAAACGTTGAAACATTTTATTTCACTTTCCTTTTGTTCAAAATAGTGTCTAATTTCCTTTGAGGCTTCTCTTTTCATTTATGAACTTTTAAAAGCATGTTATTTAAATTCGGAGTATTAGGGAAATTTTCCAAGTTTCTTTCTGTCACCCATATCTTTTTAATTCCATTATGTCCAGAGAACATACGTTGTATGATTCAAATTATTTTAAACCCAGGATTTGTGATATCTTGGGGTGTTCTGTGAGCTTTTGACAAGAGTACTCTGCTGTTGTCAGGTGGAGTTTTCTCTAAGTGTTAATGAGATAACAGTTGATTGAAAGTATGCTCTGCTTTTCTATAAACTGATTGATTTTCAGATTCCTCTTCTGGGGCTGGAGCAGCAGCTTAGCAGCTACATTGCTTGCCTAGCATGCGCAGGGATCTGGGTTCAGGCCCCAGCACCACACACATGGCTAAGTGTCAGAAAAGCAAAGACCCAGATTCTCTCTTTCTCTCTCACACCCGCTTTCTCTCTCCCTCTCTCTTTTTCTCTCTTTTTTAAAAAAGAGAGAAGGACAGTGAGAAAGAGAGGAAAGACAGAGAGAATCAATTTTTTATTGAATTTTTCACATGGCTTTCGTTGCTCTAACACTTAGTTGTATACGTGGGTGCTGGGTTTTGAATCCATGTACTCGCACATGCCAGGCAAGTGCCATAACTGCCAAGCCACCACTTCAAACCCCCTTTTCTCTCTCTTAAAAAAAAAATCCTTTCTCTTCTTATTTCTCAGTAGGGAAGGTTGAAGATTCCTACTGTAATTGTGGATATTTCTGCTTTTTCTTTTAGTTCTAACTTCATGGTTTTGACCTTGTGTTGCATACACATTTAGAATTGTTACATCTTCCCAGTGAATTTGCCATTCTATCATTATACAATGAGCATCTTTGTCCCTGGTAATTTTCCTTGCTCTGAAATTTACTTTTTCTGAAATTATTGTAAAGATTGTTCTAGGAATTTAAAAAAATCACTTATTCTGTATTTTATTCTGAAAATAGAATTTGAGCTGGTTTTGTATTTGTTTTGGTGATACACAGATCAATACGCAGAGAGAATATGAGGACCTGTCTGAAGCTACTCTGTGGCACTGAAATTATATTTAGAGAATTCAGTCACCTCCATTAAAAAGTCAATAGGCATTTATTTGGTTTAACAAATCTAATCTCTGGATGTTTTGATATTCTGTAAACATATTTAGCATGTAATGACACAGATTTAAGTTCCTTAGGAAATCAAATAAGAATGAATCAAAATACTAGAGAGAACATTTCTCATTAGCCCAACTCCTCAATTCTCCTTTCTGGAACATAGTCTTGTAAATCTGTACTTGTAATAACTGCTTAATAGACACTAAGAAATTATTGGATATATACTTCATTCAAATCTGACATGAATTTTGGATCTTCTTGAACCTACCTGCTCAGGTCAGATATTGTCCCTTGGAGATGGCATCCTGAAGCTATGTATGTGAAAAAGGACTCTCAGACTTTCCCTCAGATGTTGTGCACACTGACTTTCTTGTATGAATTTTTCTCCTTTGCACAAAAGGTGCCCAGCACAGATATGGAGCCCAGGGTTCCTGCTCTGCTCCTCTAGGCATAGTTACTCTCCGTCCTGGCCCTGTTCCACTCAGCATTGCCACTGAGGCACAGGACCCCTCTTGATGCTATTGTGCAATACAAAATGTAAATGACTCTTCCTGCAACAAAAATAACAGCAATATCTAACAATGATTAAGCTCTTCCATGCATGATGATTTTTCCAAACATGCAACAGTGACTTCCTTTGCGTCCCCACAGTGACCTCTTGAACAAGGCTTTGTTTTAATCCCATTTTACTGATAAGGAAATTGAGACACAGATAGGTTAGGTAGCCTTCCCTAGGAACTGATCACTGCCCAAGATCATATAGAGAACTCCTGGTACACCAAAGAGCATGCCCTGGCTTCACAGTAGTGTCTGAAAGTAGGAGACTGTTGAGATGCCCAGGCAGCAACACAGACCCGTTTGTCTGGACAGTTGCTTTGTGACAATTAAGGTGGCTATGTTACTTAAGTGACTTATTTTTCTAGCTCCCTGTTCTTTCCTCTTGGAATTAATTTTCATTTAAGAAAGGCCTTGCTGCTTCACCCCATCCTGTAAATGATCTCCTGTCAGCAGTTTTGTTATTATGATTCATCAGTCTCCTTGCAAAGCCTGTGTGAGCTCTCCACCTCACAGCAGAACACTTCTTTACAGTGACCCCAGGCCCCTCACAGCAGGTCCCCTGCTTCATGGGGGCCCTTTCTCTGCACAGCTCACTCCCACACCACTGCCTGGCAGTTGTCTTTGAAGTACACAGCACTTTTCTTTCAGGTCTTTGCTCAAATGTCCCCTTTTCTCTGAGTTCTCCCTAAATCACTCCATTTTATTTTTATCTTATTATATTTTATTTTACTTTATCTTTTAAAACAGTGTCTCATTATGCCTCAAATTCTTAGGCTCAAATGAGCCTCCTAACAGCCTCCTCCATTTCTGGAACTATAGAAATGTTCTATCATGCCTGGCTCAGTATTTACAATTGAACCTAGAGGACATTATGTTAAATGAAATAAAACAGGCACAGAAGCACAAATACTGCATGATCTCACTTCCATGTGGGACCCAAACACGGTGATAAGTGGAATGGTGGTTACCAGGGGCTGGGATGATAATGGAGACTAGAATATGGAGAGAGGTTGGCCAATGAGTACAGTGTTATAGTTAGAAGGAATAAGTTCTGTTACATTGCATAGTAGGGTGATTATAATTAATGCATCTTCCAACATAGTCAGAAAAGAGCATTTTGAATGTTATGATAAAGAAAGGATAAATGTTTGAGGTGATCGATATGCTAATAGCCCTGATTTGATCATAACATAACACATTCATGTGTTAAAATATCACTTGTACCCGTAATTATGTACAAGTATGTGTCAATAATAAATAAATAAAATTGCAACTAATTCCTTTTCTTGCATTTTCATCTCCATGAAACAATAATTGTGTCCAGAGCATAGGAGAATGTCAGGTTCCCTCCATCAATATTCCTAACTAACAGATGAAGACTGGGATAAAAATACTGGCAGAGCAGTTAGGCTCCTCCCAGACCCACCTGAGCCCCAGAGTGGATGTAGCTGGGCCTTGGATCTTAGCCACTCACATGGGCTGATTGGAACCTACTCTTCAGAGCACTCTTTCTGCCAATCCAATAGCTCATTAAGGATTCAGAAACTGGTTCTGTTGCTTACCCTTCCTTATAAATCTCTCTCAACTGACATGTATCTGCAGATCCCAATGATTTCCAAGATCTTTAATTATTGTTTCAGTAAGTTCACAGATTGGGTTTTGTTTGCTATGAATCACATTCCTGCCATCCAGAATGTCTATGAAGAAAGACCTCCCACTGGGGAGGGAGTCACCAGTTGCAGATTTAAAAACAAAATTAAGGCTATTTTCAGTTCTTCAGGCATACCGAGTTAGGCAAAACTACTTGCTAGTAAGGAATAATTAGACTCTTTACGGAAATTATAAGAATATATATGAAATCAGTAGAAATGACATTTTTAGAAAGCAAGGTAAATCAGGAAGCAAAGTATCATGATTCTTGGAGAAAACTTCCCACAGCCCTATTTTAATTTGCAAAACAGCCCTTGTTTGTATGGGTAATTTTTGGAAGAGATTGAGGAAATTGTCTGGGTAACAAAAACTTAAAAATTAGAAACTACATAATGGTAAAGGTAATAGTTTGGGGCACTGGACTTCATTTAGGATTATTTTTAGCTCTTTGGTGTCCCAGAAGTTATTGGGTCCCTGGAAATTCTTTCATTCTAACCAATATCCTACAAGTCTAAAGGACAAAGACCAGATTACCAATCCATTTTTTTCTAAATCAATCATTGTGCATCAGTGACCAGAATGCCTTGTCCATTACTCCAGTTACTTCCCTCTTGTAGTACTATATTTGGAAGGCCAGACAAGCCAACAGAATGTACCTAGGACCAGAGAAATGTAGGAAAAAGCTTTGAAGACCTTGTTCTGCCCATCCATAATCAGCAGGGAGCAGCTTTCTCAGGGCGGTGCTGAGAAAGGTTTGGTGACAGCAGCAGGGATGTAGGAGAAACAGAGCTGTGATGGATGAGGGGATGCTTGACCACCAGCTGACTGTTGCCCATTCACCAGACCTGACCCCAGCTCTCCACCTGCCTTCTGTCCACAGGTCATTTCTCCACATGGTGAACATAACTGTGTGTCACTCAGTTTTCCAATTTTCTGTTGTATTCCTCTCCTAACTTGCTGATGTTAAAAGTCAGCCATGTGCATTAGAGTTTAAAGTTTCATATCCTGCTACATTTGCAGAAAGGAGGGCTTCATGGAGAAGACACTAAAGGGACCAGAGATGTATAACCAAGGAAAGGAGGTGGGAGAAGCCATCATGGGAGGCCAAGTTCCTCCACAGAGCCTTCTGGATTTGCCTGAGGACCAAAGAAGAGACACTCAGGGTTATGGTTGCTGTTGTTTTTCTCCAATATCTCTAAATGAATAATGGAATTTCCAAAGATTATGTTAAACCTGTGGTCTGTAAATGAATATAATGGGAGATGCATCCTCTCAAAATAATGCTTTGTTTATTTAATAAATTCTCAGTTGGGCCTATTGATGTGTCCACATGTCTGTGGACACACTAACAAAGCAGAATATTATTATTGGGCTTATTTTCTTCTAAGCCAAACTATGATTGTAAACATATTTAATATTCTAAGTAGCCCATAAGAAGAAAAACAAAATATTAGTTTGAAATTTTTTAATTGATGATTTTATTGGCAATTTGATGATTCTGAGTAGAAGGGTTATAAACCTGTCAGAGGACAAAATTACAACAAATTCCACAAAATTATGAAGTGTCCCAATGGGTTGAACAAAAGAAGTTGGTTTTATGGACAAAAAAGGGCAGGGAAAAAAAAACAGAAACAAAAGAACAAAAACAGATTGCAGATTAATCATTTCAAAGTTCCCATCATTTGGCTTTTATGTCTCTAATAAGACAGTTTATTTTCAGAACTTGAGCATGAGTAAATCCATTTTGTTTTTTAACCTGGTATGTTGCCCTCCTTACAATACCTCCCCCTCCAGCAAAATTTTAGTCCAAAATAGTGGCCTCCTACAATTTTTATTTAATTTAGCACAGATATATGGATATGTGGATATGTGGATTTGCTTATGTGCATGTATTACATGTTTATCCCTTATATCTGTATGTCTGGCTCAAGCTAATAAATCACACAAGCATTAAGAAGCAGCAAAATTTAATTGCAGCTAAAGTATGAATCTTAATTTAATATTTACTGTGGTCATACAAGAAATAAACCTCTAACATGTAAGGCCATAGAAACTCAGGACCATGCTAGAGCAGTTACCGGATTCTATTCTGCTCACCAGTGTACACAGAGAGACCAAACCTTATGTTCCTCTAACCCTCCCTTTCCTCCCCAGATTAGGGAAACTTTGTGAATCTAGGCATGGATTGAGTGGAAGGCTGAGATGGGCATTGGATTCTCCCAGAATTCATGTTTTTATATCTTGTCTTTAACTCAATCTGACAATTCTTCCCAAATCTCAGAACTCGAATTATGTATTATCATGAGAGAAAACCGTCTATGCCCAGCTTGTCTAATCAGCAAAGCAGAGGAATTCCACATAAGCATTCCTAGAATTAATGTTGGCAATACATCATGAAGCAGCTAAGTCCTCATCATCATAGAACCAAGGGTATGGAAACAAAACTTCACCCTGCCAAAATTGTGACAATTTCATTATTTTAAACCTCCAGAGTACATAAGGCAAGGGTAGAAACCTTCTAATTATAGGTGAATTCAACAACATTGTAAAAATGCTTTGGTCAATTTAGGCTTAAACGTCTCAAAGTGATCTTTGGTCTTCTGGAATTCCCCTGCCCACATTATCCATACGTTTGATTCTATGCTTCATGTTCTTATGCACTGTGGCCACAAGTGGGTCTCTTAGTCCCATGGTGACCCTTACAGTTTTGCTGATGCTCTGGTGTAGTTCTGAGAAAAGACACTGGGAGAGGGGCTGGCTCCATGACTACAGAGGGAATGGGTGTACAGATAGCCACATTAACCTCCAGCACTGGGTGTCCAGGGACATGGAGCTTATTCTCACCCACCCCATTAGGGACTTTCTACTGTATGTCCTCCTAATAGTCACCATATTTCATGGCCTCTGCCTCTGCATATTTGCACTCTCTCTCCCTCCTCTCTTCTCTTATCACCTCTTCTTTCTTCTTCTCCTCCTCCTCCTCCTCCTCCTTCTTCTTCTTCTCTCTCTCTCTCTCCCATCCTCTCTCTTTCTTGTCCCACTAAAGTCTAGACCTTACCTGGGGCCCTTCTGGATCCTAGAAACTAAAAGGAAATAAAGACCTGTCATGCTACCATCTCTGTGTGCCAGGCCCTGGAGTGTTAGGGACATAGGCCACCAAATGTCTTCTGACATTAAAGGTGGAAAAAGGTGCCAATCCAATCTTCTCTTGCATTTCAGAGTTCCCTTTTCTTTATTAGTCAGTTTTCTCCAGGGAGGGAGGAATAGAATGTGTATTGTTATATGAAAGGATATATATTGTAAGAATTAGTGCACACAACTATGGAAGCTGAAGAGTTCCATGGTCTGCCATTTGAAAACTGAAGAATCAGAAAAACTGGTGGTGTAATTCAGTATTAGTCAGAAAACCTGAGAATTGGGACATCTGATACCCAAGGGCAAGAGAAGATGGTTATCCCAGATCAAGACGAAAGAGATCAAATGAGCCCTCAATGGATTGGATGAGGACCACCTATATCCTTATTCAGTCTATCAATTCTAATGCTATTCTCTTCTTCCAGCAACCTCCCAGACACACCCATAAATAATGCTTTACCAGCTATCTGGGCATTTTCTAGCCCAGTTAAGTGGACACAACAATTGACTATTGTTTCTTTTGAAGAATCTCTTCCCTCTTTAAATATGAATTTGTTTTTCTAATTGGTGAAAAGGCATATTATGCTAGATTGTACCTATTTCCAAATATATGTGAAAATTTTTAGTTAATTTTTCTTTCACTCAAACCATGTGATCTTTAGCCTAGCTTCCAAGAGTCCGTCTCCCTTAATCTCCTGTAGGGTTAATAATGGCTCTATGACTCAGGCTCAAGTAAGGAAAAGAAAAGGCTGGTTACAATCTCACATTGTGCAGGTTCACATATGTATTAGGGACACAGGAATAATTGATGTGGTTATGGTTTAGATATGAAGAGTCCCCCAAAAGTTCATGTGTGAGACAATGTAAGAAAGTTTACAGGTGGAATGATTTGTTTAACCTGATCAGTACATTAATGCCCTGATAGGGAATAACTAGGTGGTAACTACAGGCAGGTAGAGTGTCCTTGGAGAAGGTGAGTCTCTGGGGGCATGTCTTTGGTGTTTATATTTTTGTCCTTGTTGAGAAAAGTTTGATAGATCTCACTCTCTGCTTCCTGGTGCAGTCCTCAGCCACTTTCCTCTACCATGATGTTCTGCCTCATCTCAAGCCCTGAGGAATGGAGCCCACTATCTATGGACTAACATCTCTAAAACTGTTAACTCCCAAATAAAATTTCCTCCTCTAATTATTCTTGTCAGGTCTTTTAGTCACAGCAGCAGCAAAAGGGATTAAAACAATGTGGTAATCACTATATTCCAATTGAAAGTTTCAAGTATTTCAGCAACTGGTTTTTGTTGAATCTATGGGAAAATCAACATTTTAATGTTATTTTTAGCTAGAGCAAGAATAATCTTCTCCCCTCTTCTCTATCCTCCTTTTGCTTATCTGCATAGACACAAATCACAACCAAAATCCTGTTTTGGGCTTCTAAAGGTTCACTCAGAAAGACAATATATTGCTTTGAGCAAAGAGATAAAGAAATGTAATGAATAGAGGCATGAAGTAATCTTCTGGTGTATGGCTAGGAAATGCACTGGCCACATTACCTTAGGTATAAAAATGAAATGGATCATCATGATGACAGTCAAGCGCTCACAAGTGTAAGACCCAGCCATGGTGGTCTGTACAGTTCTGATGGAGAGACAAGAATGTGCAGGATCAGGCACCACAGCAGGGGTGCCTCTTGGCTGGGAGTGAGCAAACATGCACTGGCTCTTAACCACCATCAAGCATATGTCTCTCCATTGTCTCCTGGTGTTTTATTCAGTGTCGACTGTAGTGAACCCAAGAAATGGACTGATCAAACAAAGAAAAAAATAACAACAAAAGCTAAGTTTTAAAGCATGCTTGGATCTCAGCAGAAGTTCTTTTCTTATAAACAATGAAGAGGTCAGTAGTATCCATTAGAAATACTCTGAAAAGCTCACCAAAAACAAAGATGTCACTTTAGACTGATAGAACTCCCAACTTATAGCACATAAAAAGCTCCCTCCCCCACCTCTTTCTGTTTCTCTCTGTAAAGGAAAAAGAAAGGCTAAAATAGACTTTTTGCCAAAGAGAAGGATAAAAACATCAATAGGGCAAAGAGCTTGCTCAGCCCCTGGCCATGTGCAATCTCGCTCCCTCCCTTCTTTCCAACACCTTCTGCCCAAGGGTTGTTTATTATTTTTGAATAATTGAACCTATGCCTCTATTCTGCAGCACAAATGGCCCTGGAACCTACAGTGGTAGTTTTCTTACGTTTCACTGATTTTCAGTAGTCTCATCCTTATTTGAGTTGGCCCTGATGCTTTTCTTGTCTGTAAGAGAAAATTTTCACTTTCCTACTTCAAAAGGAGGTAGTGAAGCATGTAACAAATTAGAAAACAAAATTGTTAACATCAATAGAAGCCAATTTTAAAATGCAGAACTAAGACTATGATTTACAGTGGCCACTGAAAGCATTTAAATCCTATCAGAAACCCAACTAACACTTTAAAAAATATCTGAGGGTAACAGCTTGAAAGTTAATTGGAAGAACTAAAGAGAGAATTAGTGTTCTATCTTTGATGGTTTCCTCCTTGAAATATTGGAGGTGATGACTCTAGTCCATTGGTGTTTTACTTATTCCATTTCTCTGAGTATTTCCCCATTCTTTTCATTGCAATTACACCTAACTCATTTGGAATCTGTCTCAAATCTGACGTCAATTGAATTTAGTTAGGAATACATTAATTTTCAATTAATCAGCCAGAAATAGGCATGTTTTCAAAATCTGATAGATTAAATGATGCCAGATGCTAATGCAAAAATTTTGAAAATGAAAAATTTATAAGTCTAATTATATTGCAGGATATATTAAGTATAACAATATTGTGCATATATAGATATAGTACTTATTTAAAATTATTGCCTGTTAGGACATGGCATTTGTGGTATAGATTTCCTGAGAATTGAATGCTAGCACTGCTTGCTGGAATCTGGACCATTTCTTCCCTAAGGAGCAAATTTGCTACTGCAGTTGCATCCTGGATGAAGGGTTTAAGATCAAATAAAAAGTAAAGCACAGATAAGACTTTTTTAATCAAAAAAGCAAAAACAAAACAAAAAACCCAGACATTTAAATTTCTATAAATTAAACAGATCAGAGAATTTTCATATTTAGAAGGAACATTGATAACTACCAAATACACAGCCATCTCTCTGCACATGAGGAAGCATATTAAAAACAAAAACAAAAAACAAATTCTCAGCAAAAGTGAGCATATAAAACCAGCAGGCAAAAAATTCAGTTATATTTCCGTAGGCTAGCAATGAGCAATATGAAAAGTAAATGAAGAAAGTAGTTCAATTTACAAAAAAGAAACAAAATAAGAATAATTGTTCCTAGCAACTCTACTCATGTTTGTAAAGCCATGAATGGCTTCTATTCACAAATAAATTACATGTCAGAGCATACCCTAAGCTATAATAATTTACTATCTTCATAGTCTTCAAAGGCTGACTGATAACACTGATTGTTTTGTACTAATTGCTTGCAGAAAATAATGTCTTGTTGCATCATTCATTGTTCTAGCATGATCCTCCCCACCACCCATTACACCATGTTCAGTCACCTGACAACTGCCACCATCATGGACCTCTGGAGTGCTGTGATGCATGAGATTCCTAGAGTCCATTAAGTGCCAGGTAGTCATGGAAATATGACCCTCCATGCAGCTGCCTCCCAACTTCTACTGAATCCCCCCCAGATAGACCCTCTGGAGAATTTCCCTGACAGCCACAGCCAACACCCCAGGGTCAGCACGGAAGAAGCCAGAATAGTTATAGCCCTTTACCCCCAAAGGCAGTTAAGGACCTCTTCAGAGGGAAATTGAGGCAGGAGATAGATTATCTGTAGGCAAAAAGAAAATAGGGACCTCAGAGAATGGGTTTCAACCACCTCAAACTAAAACCTTAGGCCAAAACCTTTTTGGTTTTGGCTGCGTGAATGGAAGGCCCCACTCATGCGTAAATGACCAACTCCTATTTTAGGCAGGAACACCCAAACCAAATTCAATGCCTCCATTCATTTTAATACCCACCGTAGCCCCCAACACTCCTCACGCCATTTCCTTCCCTTTAATATCCCTGTCACCTCTTCTCCCTGAGGTGTCAACAACAATATGGGATATCTCCAAACTCACTGTGACCACCCACCAAGCTCTTATTAGAATTTCTCCGTAAGAGCCTGCTTTCTGCTAAAGCAAGTTACCTCCCATCACCTCTCTGGCTGTTTCAATTATAACCAAGGAATTTTCTTTCTATGCAGAATTAATTCTTATGTCTGTTTACCTACTAGCTGGATAAAAATTTGGTATCATCAACCCAACTCATTATATCCCCTTAGAGTCTGCAATGATGGATATGGAAAATTACCAGAAGCCACTAAGCCAGGCAGCAAACCCTCTACTCATTATTTCAAAATTACAGACTCAGGCCCTCATCAGAATGTATTGCCTCAGGTCCTTATTAGAGGATCCCCACCCTACTGAAAAACTCAGTCTAATAGCTATGCTGCTGAAAAACCCAGTTTAACCAGAAAAATTCCTGCTGTGTTCCCCGCCCCCAATTCAGCCCATAAAAGATCTCCTATCTGAAAGTCAAGCAGCCATTTTCCACTTGGAAAGTGTCCCTAAAACTATTTTCAACAAATCTCCTTGATCTGTTGAGGTTTGGTTCCTTTCTTTCTGCACCTTGTACCCTCTTTTTCAGCCTCTTTTCCCCTCAATAATGATAGTAAGTTTTCTAATCCATGAACAACACATGTCTTTTCATTTATTTAGATGGTCTTTAATTTCTTACAGCAATGCATTATAGTTTTCACTACACAAGTCTTTCACCTCCTTGGTTAAATTTACTCTTATTTTGTTTCTTTTTTTCAGCCTCTTTTCCCTTCAATTAAAATGAGTATACTACCAGATACATATATTCAATTCAATTCCTATCAAAATCCCATTGGTATTATTTGCAGAAGTGGACAATCCATCCTAAAATTAATATGGAGTCTCAAGGGACTCAGAATAGCCAAAATAATCTTCAAAAAAGAAATAAAAAGTTAAGACCCACACTTCTTGATTTTAAACTTATTATAAAGCTACAATATTAAAACAGTTTGGTGGTAGCATTAGGACAGATATACACAACAGTGGACTAGAATAGAGAATTCAGTAGTAAATTCTTACATTTAATTTTTTGAGAAGGGCACAAAGACCATTTAATGGAAAAACAGTGGTTTGTTCAATCATGGTACAAGAAAATCAGGATATTCACAGACTAAAGAAAGAAGTTGACCCTTGACTTGCACCACATTAAAAAAAAAAAACTTAAAATGGATCAAAGACCTAAACTTCAAGCTAAAACTATTAGTAGAAAACAGTAAAAATCTTTATGCCATTGGATTTGGTAATGATTTCTTCAATAGGACACCAAAACCACAGGTAACAACAATTAAAATAGATAAATTGAAATTCATCAAAATTAAAAACGTATATTAAAGGACAGTATTAAGAGAGTGAAAATATGACTTATAGAATGAAAGAAAATATCTACAAATTATGTATTTGGTCAGGGATTCATGTCCAGAATACACAAAGAATTATAACTAAATAACAAAAAGCTGAACAACCCAGTTCAGAGAGGAACAAATGTCATGAATAGATATACAAGTTACCAATGAACACACGAAAAGATGCCTAACATAGTCATTACAGAAATGCAAATCAAAACAATAATGAGATACCCTTCATACCCAGTAGGATGTTTACTAATTAAAAGCAACAAAACAAAAAACTGAAAGCAAGTATCAGCAAAGATGTGGATAAATTGTAATCTCCTATACATTGCATGGGAATGTAAAATGGTACAGCCACTGTGGAAAACGATTTCACATTTCTTCTAAAAGTTACCACAGAGTTATTACAAGAACCAACAAGTGCATAACTAAATATATACCAAAAGAACAGAAAACACAGCCTCAAATATTTATAGGCCAGCGTAAGTCACAAGAGACAGAAGATAAAAACTCAGTATTCATCAACAGATGAATGGATAAACAAAATATTACATGCCACAGAATTTAATTCAGCCATAAAAAAGAACAGAGTTCTAATATATCCTACAACAGGGATGTACCTTGAAAACATTATACTAAGTGAAATAAGCTAACCACAAAAGGACAGATGTGGAATTCCACTGTGTAAGATACCTAGAAGAGGCAAATTCACAGAGAAGGAGCAGAAGAGAGGTTTTCATATTTTCTCTAACATTTTGCATTGGTTAAGTTATGTATATAAAGAACTTGCCCATTTCACTTAAGTTTTCAAATATGTTGCTACAAAGGTCTTTATAATATTTATTTAATATTTTTCTATATCTTTAGAATCTGTTTTCTTTCTAACAGGCAGTTCATATTTTTCTCTTTATCAACCTAGAATGGGGTCAATTAATTTTATGATGAATTTAAATGAATCAGCATGTTAGTCAGATTTTCACTGCTATGACCAAAATACCTATCAAAAGCAAAGGAGAGGGGCTAGAGCAGTGGCTCAGTGGTTACTGCACTTGCCTGGCATGCACAAGTATTCAGGTTCAAACCCCAGCACCACCTACACAACCAAGTTCCTGAGTAATAAAAGTCACATGAAAAACTAAATAAAACTGATTCTCTCTCTCTCTCTCTCTCTCTCTCTCTTCTAAAAAAGCAACTGAGAAGAGGACAAATTTTTGTTGGCTTAAAGTTCCAGAGGTTCAGTCTATCATCATCTGACTTCATTACTCTGGGCCCACGGTGAGGCAGAATATCACAGCAGAGGGCATTGTGGAGGAAAGCTATTCATTCATGACAGCCAGGAAGCAGAGAGAGGGAAGGTGGGAAGGGGCTACAGGGAAGATGAACCCTTCCAGGGCACATTCCCAGCAACCATATCCTCCAGCCATGACCCATCTGTCTATGGTTACCACCCAGTTAATCCATTCAAATCTGAATGGACTGATTGGGTTACAGATACTGTAATCCAAATATTTCATCTCTGAATATCCCTGCATTAACACAGGAGATTTTAGGAGACACCTCATATCCAAACCATAACAAGCAGCTTTGGGCATTTCTTTATTCTCTGTATTGTTTTTCTGTTTTGTGATTCACAGATTCATACTTTCCTTTTTATACCTACCTGTATGGGTTTATTGTGCTCATTTTAAAATTCTGTCTTCTTGGGGTAGAACATTACATATTTCTCTTGCTCCTTTCATCTTTTCTAATCCAAGTGCTTGAAGCTCTAAATTTCTCTATGAACACTGCTTTTGTCTATAGATTTTGATGTGTTATGTTTTCATTATAACTGTATTCAAAACATAATCAAATCTGTGGGGTTTTTGATCCTTTTCTTAACATCAGATTGTCACTGATTTCTATCTTGATTTCACTGGGATCAGAGAAGATACTCTCTATGATTTTAATCCTTCTAACTTTGCCAAAATTAACTTGGTGAACCATGTGCTCTTGAAAAGAAAGTACCTTCTTCAGGTTAGGGGTTTGGCATTTGTGCAAACATCAAATCAGTCCAGAAAGTTGATTATGTTCTTTATATTCATGTGATTATTGGCATGTTGGTTGGTCTATTAACTTTATATGTTGCTAAGAGAAGATGTTAAATATCTACTATGAATTTGGGAGTGTGAATTTATCCTTTCATTTGTTTAAGCCTTTTTTCATGAATTTGGAGACTGTGACTAGGAATATCCATGTTTATATTTGATAAATATCACCTTGATAAACTGACCTTTTTAGCATTATTAAATCTCTTTGGTGACATTCCTAATTGAGGTTTCTTTGTTCAAATTTTTATTAGTGCATTTAATCATACAGAATATTAGGTTTCACTTGCACATATTTGTACATCTGATGAGTTTCACTCTCAGTACCTCCCTTCAACTTCTCCTCCCTCTCCCCTGGTACCCTTCCTATACATGAATGGTCCCTTCTACATTCATAATGACTTTTTTCCCTCTCTAACTTTTACACATAATTTTTGAAAATATGACATTTGTCAGAGAATCTGGCTTATTTCACTTAATGTGATGCTTTCCAGTTTCATTTTCTTAGAAATGACATAATTGTGTTCTTCTTTATGACTGAATAAAATTCCATTGTGTGCTTACATGACATTTTCTTTATCCATTCATCTGTTGATGAATTCCTAGACTGGTTCTATAATTTGGCTATTGTGAATTGTTCAACATTAAGCACTGGTTTTCATGTATCTTTAAAGTATGCTGGCTTCTCTTAGATAAATACCAAGGAGTAGTAGTAGTAGGGTCCAAAAACTTAACTCCATTGAGCTAGGTGTGTGGATCAATGACAGAGTGTCTGCCTGGTACGCACAATTCCCTGGGTTTGATCCCCAGAACCATCCCCCCAAAAAGCTCACACCAAAAAACAAACAAATAAAAAACCCCAATAATTCAATCAGCAAATGAGCAAATGACCTGAGTAGTAATTTCTCAAAAGAAATACAAATGGTGAACAAGTATATGAAAAATATTCATTATCTTTAGCCAGCAGGAAAATGCAAATCAAAATTACTTTGAGATTTCATTTCACCCCAGTCATAATGGCAATCTTTTATCTAATTTTGGTATAGCCATGCCAACTTTATTATTTTTTCTTAGTATACCCTTTGTCTAACTATTGGAATATAATACAATGGATGGGAAGCAAATGAAATTGTGACAGGAGTATTTTTAGAGTAAATGATAGTGAACCAGGAGGTAAAATTTACAAGGAAGGAACAGAAACCATTGTTTGAAATATAAAACAGTAGATTTTCTCAACTGAGAGAAGGGGATGCAGAGTGGACTCCCCAGTAAGGAGAGGAGGAATTAGTCCAGAACCATCAAGGAAGGGCAATAAGATCTCCACCCCAGGAGCAGGATATGGGAGAAAATCAGCCTTCATTCAACGACTGTATGTGCTTTTCAGATCAAGAGGGAAGAAAGGTGCTCATTCTAACAAAATGGTGAAGAGAACTATAGGGAAAACGTTTGGATGAATGATGAACATAGGTACTGACTGACTAGGACCCCCAGGGGCAGAGTAGGAGGGCTCTAGGAGATTGAGAGATTTTAGTGCTGGAATTCAGGAAGGGGACACTTGAGCTTTGGTGAGGGGCCTGGGCCTCCATGTGACCATGACCGGCAAGGATGAGGGGTGGTAGGACCACTGACACCACACAGATTTTTGAGGATCCTCTTGGCTTGTGTTGAGGAAGGCATAGAGGTTAAAAGACCTCATTCTTGTCTCTTACAGCAACTTGTTCAGTCTGTAACTCTCATTATAGGCCTGTTGTCCAATTTCTGTCTTTCTCATTAGTTCACCAGCTTCTTAGGAGCAACTACTTCTTTGCTCAAGATTGTCTTCTCCTTACCTAGCTCTGTGTCTAACACAAAGGAAATGCTTGGATATTTGTTGGAAGAATACTGAAAGAATTCTGAGACCTATTTGGACAAATTTGATAATTTGCATAATATAAACTATTATATAAATATTGATTTGGAGACCTGTAACGTCTGGGACCGTTTCTTTTAAAATAAAAGATAAATGTTTAATATGTATTAAAAGATTATTTAAAAATATAAGAACTATTTGAAATCTGCTCAAGAAGAAAACAATTTTATAAATTATAATATAGTCACAGAATCAGAGTATGACATGGTTAGGAAAGTTTTGTTTAAAATGCACGGTAATGTCTAGTATCTTTCTATGATGCTCAGTAAAAAAATTGTTTTATAATGCTGTTTAAATATATATATATATATAATGTAGAATATATGTATAAAAGCAAAATACATCTACATATTACATTTATGTAATTTTAGGGAACTTTGAAAAATTAAATTTTCTTCCTTTATGTTTTTAAAAACTATTTTATAATCAGAAAGGATGAAGTTAGATGAGAGAAGGATGTGGACAGTAACTTTTCAGGGAAACAAATTGAAATGCTATTTTCTTTTCATGTTTGCAAAATTCCTTATTTGTCACCCAGTGAAAGTATCAGCATTTACTCTCACAATTGTTTCTTTCTAAAAAAGTAGCTATTAAAGCACATTTAAGTCTGAGAAAATCAAAAGCAACACTTGATTGTTCAGAGAGTGGAAATTCAGCCTAATGTTCTCTGAACTTCCTCATTTTTTCTTTAGTCTTTCCACAACTTCTGTGTCATTTATCTTCCTGGCTCCCTACTCCTCACTCCACCCCTCAGCAATACAAGACCCTGTGTTGGGACAGGAGGGGTCACACAGAAGATACTTATTTCTTCTATCTATATTCAAAAAGAAAGTGACTTCACTTGTTATGATATAAAGCTGTTACAACCTCATGCAGCAAAATAATCCTGCTAAGAAAATTATAAGGAATAGGGTAAAATTCAGTGTCAACACCCTTTACTTGCATGAAACTTCACTTACTGTTTTGTTAGGTATTCTTTGTGAAGCACACACACACACATACACACATTGGCATAGCTTTGTGAGCTGCTTCATCTTCCCCAGACTGCCCCTCCTATGTGTCTTCTTGTTCACTGTGGATTACCAGTCTTACATTTTCCCCAGCAAAAGTGCTATGATCACTCATCAGGGATGTGAACATCCTAATTCTGAAATCCCATTTTGAGTGTCTATTCCCGGATTGCTTGTGGTTCCAAACTACTGTGTAAATCAGGATCCTGGCAAGAAACAGATGACACACACAAAGTATCTAGATGTAGACAGGTGAATGGAAGAGCAGTTTACAGAGGAACAGGCAGATTTAACGCATCAGTGAGAACAATAAGTTTAGGAGGAAGCCCAGAGACAGCAGCAGTTGAAACCATGACCATCTTGGCTTGGGGGGACAAGAGAAAAGAGTGTTGTTACCAAATCCTGGTGAGAGTCAGAGCCTCAAAGGGGAGCTATCTGATAGGGGTTGTGACCATAGGGGAATGCAGCCATTGCCAGACCCACTGTCAGGCAAGGTTAGGTTGAATCAATCTGACATCTCTCAGCCAGCCCTTGGTTTTCTGCTGGTGTTCCCAGTTGGCTGAACCCAACCTGAAACCAGAGTACTGAAAAGCCCAGTGAAGCTGTCTAAAGGTCACTCACCCAGCACATGCTGCAGGCTTTGAAAGGGTAGATGCTGGACCTAATGCAGCAAATAAGGAACAATCTACTGTGTTAGGGGAAAGAGTAACAAATTGTATTGGATCTTAACAGGATATTCCTGGAACTGATGCACATCCCATTTTCCTTCATCCCATGAATCAGAATTCAATCACATCTCTCCTCAAGAGAAGAGTCACTGTGTGCTTAGTATCAGAGACCAGTGAACAATTACTAAGTCTCTGCCATGGGTATTTAACGCCATTACTTCAGAGCTCGAGTGAAAAAGAAAGAGGGGAGGAGATCAGGGTGAAATGGGAAGTGAGGGACTCTCCTGGGTTATTCATTTAGGTTATGTACATTTCTCAAGACAGGCAAAAGGCTGGCAGGGTACCATTTCATCCTTCTTAGCATGAAAATGGCAGGAACATATGACAAAATTATAGCAGCATGCAATGAAGCTGTTTTTTTTTTTTTTTAAGAAAGGAATAGTTTGTGTGCGTGTGTGGGGAGCAGGGAGAAAGAAAACATAAATTTTATTTAATTTTTCATGTGGCTTTCAGTTGCTTCAACACTTCATTGTATATGCGGTGCTGGGGTTTGAACCCGCATCCTCACACATGCCAGGCAAATGTGCAACCGCCAAGCCATTGCTCCAGCCCCAGTAGTGAAGCTTTTTGTGTACTGACAGTGAAACTATGCATTCCACTCAGTCAAATGTATTCAAAGAGAGAACCCTTACACTTTAGCTAAAGCTAAATCCTGAGAGTATAAATAATCAAGAAAACAAAACAAACTTCTTGAGATTCTTTTGAAAAGATTGTTGTTAAGGTCAAGTGCTAGGAAGAGACATCTGTGCTCTGCTGTCTGCTCCCCAGTTCCACCATTATCCCACATTAAAGCAAGAGCCAAAGCTGAAGTTAGGGACCTCGGACAGCTCCACCAGGTTTGGCTTCAGCCTCAGGCCCAGGCTCAGGTCAAAATTATGATGCTTGATATCAGTTCGAATGTCCACTGCAAGTTAAAATGCCAGTGATTGAATGCCATATTTTCTTTTTTTTTTTTTTAACGAGAGAGGGAGAGTGAGAGAGACAGAGAAAGAGAGAAACAACTTTATTTAGTTTTTCACATGGCCTTCGTTGCTCCAACCCTTAGTTGTGTACGTGGTGCTGGGGTTTGAACCCGGGCCCTCGTGCTTGCCAGGCCACCGCTCCAGCCCCATGCCATATTTTCTAATGTCAAGAGTAAACACAGACATCACCCACCCTCTCACATATGCCAAAAAAAATTGAAACAATATTAGCAATAATACTGACTATGGCAAGAAAATTTAACCAACATAGGCGTCTTGAGATTTAGAAAGTTGAAACTTCGGTGCGTTTGCTCAAAATGAATTATGAAGAGTTACAGCATGCAGAGAAATCTCCACAATCCCAGAAGGAAACTCTGGTTTGCCCCATGGGCTCTCCCAACTCCTGGCAGCAAAAGAGGGCACTTCTGAAAATTTCACAAGTGTCACATGAATATTAGGGGAAGATTCAGCCTCCTGCTCAGGTTGCTGGTTTAGGGGTGTCATGAGGTACTGCTAAGTAGTATGAGCGGAGGGCATGGTGCACAGCATCAGACAGGACCAGGGAATGAATATATTTCTGTATCTCTGTCTGTGGTGGTTTCCACTGGTTTTCTGACTGTGAAGAGAGATGATGTTTTTCCTCCACTGGGCAAAAGCTGAACAGAAACAGACTTACCTGTGGTATGCAAAGCTGCCTGAAGACTTCTAATGCCCATGTCTGGTTTCACAAGAGGGGAGTGATGAGGGTTAAGAATCACCCGAAGGAAGGAGACCAGAGTCAAAGAGAGAAGCTAAGGTGAAAACAGGAAGGCAAGAAAGGTGTATCTTCAGGTGTGCAGGGGCCGATCAACACCACTGGGGCAAATATAGGCACCAGAATTCAGGCTTGTATGAGCAGTCAGAGTGTGAATCTCATCATAAATAATGTTTTGGGTTTGCACAGTAGGAAAAAACAAACCATTTTCTCTTCTGCCTATTCTCTGAATACTCCTGATTCTTCACTTCTGACACCACATACGTGTTTTCCTTGCCAAGCTCTGTGGACATCAGCTGGGTGTTCTGCAGTTTAACTGGATGCTGAAACTATTTACATGGTGATAATATTAGACTTTAGAGGTTAGGGGAACAGTCTATAAAGCTGCCCCCAGCTTCAGATGTCAACCACAAGCAGTATCCACAACTTCTCTCTGACATGGCTACAAATCAGATGTTCCCACAACACCCTCCTCATCTCAATAATGGACTATCATGGTTCATTGAACTCAGGGAAACACTGCTTAGTGCATCCGTTTGTTATAAATGGTATCATTACAGTGCATATAATGAGCAGCCAGATAAAGATGTATAGGCTGAGTTTGGAAGGAACTCAAAGGCAGGAGCCTCTGTCTGCATGGAACTGAGTTCTACCCCCTTCCTGGTTTGTGGATATTTTCAGCAACCTAGAAGCTCTCAGAAACCTGTAGTTTGGGGATTTTATGGAGACTTTATAACATAGGCATAATTGATTATTAGCTCAGTCTCCAGCCACTCTGTGTTTCCCTGAGGATAGAGGGATTGGACGGAATGTTCTAAGGTTCTAGTCATGGCCTGATCTGACTGGTGAATTGCCCCACCCAGAAGCACACCAAGAGTTACCATTAGAACAAAGGATTCTCCTATCAATCTGGAAATTACAAGGGACTTAAGAGTTCTGTGCTGGGGTCAAGGAAATAAGTTTTAGAACACATTTCCTCCTAGTATTCATATTTTCAAGGATTCTAGGAATTCTGAGTCAGGAACTAACATAATATTTCTTGTGTTTCATGTATCAATGCATTTGATGGTAGTGGAGAAATGTCTATAGATGGTGGTAGAAAGGTGAAGTATTTAGTATGCTCTATGACTGTAAATGAAGGTTTCAGTAGTCTATCCTGTTCCATTAAGGAAACCACAAGTAGCATACCTAGGATACTAATGGCAGTTTCCTTACTTCTTTCTTTTCATGAACTGAATAGATACACCTTCATAAATTAGATGTGTCATACATCAGGCACCTAGACCTGTATTACTTCTACGGGCCATCTCCAAGGAGCAGAGATGCTCCTTTCCTTTTAGAGAATCCAGTTTAAGCAGAATATACTGAAATCCAGAAGAACATTCTAGAAACTCTCAAACATGTATAACCAAACCCTTCTCACAGTATGCACGGAATTTTATGAATATAATCTAAGATTGTCATTGTTGCTGGCTACATCAGCAAAGCACTGGAAAATCCAAAGGAACAAGATGATCTTAAGCCAGTGAGAGTATCAAGGGTTTGTATGATTTTCAAATGTAGGAAACAATTGGAAGATGTGCCTGGATAGATTTTGAGATTCTAACTGCACATATATAGTTGGTCAACAGAGAGTGTCCCCTATGGACAACAGCCTCATTATCAAATGCCAACTCAGTTCTTCACCTGTTCTCCACAATCTCGCCGAGTGAACTGATAGACTGTCCATGATAGCAACAGCAACAGTGATAAATTTATATGGAATGACCAATAGTTCACATGCTTTTGCTGATTTTGAGGGTTATGTTGTTGTCACACCCAAATCTGATTTTCTTCAGCTGAAAGTCATTTTCCTGAGAAACTTAAAAAAATCAAACTTCAAGTTCTAGACACAAATATTTGGCCCAATTCTTTTTATTTATAAGTCTGCTTTTCTTTTACAAGAAGAAACCATATGAGTCCATCTGATTCCATTAAGATGGCCAACTAGTCCAGCCTCCCCAGGGAGTTTGGTTGTAAATTCTTTGTTAGTTTCTGTGTGATTCACAGCAGGGGTCATTTTGAGGTTCCTGAGTGAATCCAGTTAAAAGCTCCTTGGGCCACAGGGTAAAAAAAAGTTGTGTTTTGTTTTTTATCTTCAGTAAGTCAAGAGAAGTTGTTTCAGCTTTTCTCTCTAGAGAAAAGAGGTTGAATACAATCTTAGATTATATTCATAAAATTCCATGCATACTGAAATGTAGCTGGGCAAACAATTTCTGGAGCTGCACTTTCAACATCTGGGACATGTGTCCTTATTATCTCTCTATCCCTAGAACTCAGCATAGCACCTCAAACTTCATTTTGAGTTTCACAACTTACAGTCACGTATACTGTTCAGCACACCCACTCAAGGTTAAGCCCATTAGAAGAGAACACCAAGGAACATCCGCTGAGGAAAGCTGCAGGAATTGAGCAGAGACGTGCCAACAGAGAGGCCATGTGGGCTGCAACCAGCAAGGGCATAGGGACAGAGCTACACTACCTTTTGGAGAGAACATCACCATGCCACATGCCCCAGATGTTGAGGGTGGAACTCCAGAAATTGTTTGCCCAGCTAAATTTCAGTCTTACTTTGGTCCAATTCCTTCCTTCTATGCCCTTTACTCCCTTTTAGAATGGAAATTTTTACTCTGTTACATTATACATTGTGTATATGTAATATTCTTTCGCTTGTTACTCTCACTACTAAAAATTTGCCTTGAATCTCAGATGAGATTTGGGACTTGGATACTTTCAGCAATGTTGGAACTATTAAAACTATGGGAACTCTTTGAAATGGATTAAGTGTGTTTTCATTGCAAGATGGACATGAGATTTTGGAAACCAGGGGCAGAACTTCATGGTTTAGATATAATGGGTTCCCCAAAAGTTTATTTGTGAGACAATGCCAAACTGTTCAGAGGTAAAGTGATTAGATTATGAGAGTTTTAAATGAATTAGTGCATTAACTGACTGTTAAGGATTATTTGGGTTATAATTGTAGGCAGATAGGGTCTGACTGCAGGAAGTAGGTCAGTGGGGAAGTGACCCTGGTGAATGTAGCTCTCTCTTCCTTTCTGCTTCTTGGCTGTCACATCCTGTGCTGCCTTCCTCTTCCATGATGTTCTAGCTCACCTCAGGCCCAGAGCCATGGAGTTGGCAGACCATGGACTAAAACTCTAAAACCCTGAGTCAAAATAAACTTTTCCTCCCCTACGTTGTTCTTGTCAGATTTTTTGGTCACAGCAAGACAAAAGCTGAGTAAAACACCCCCCCACACACACATACCATATCATCAGTGTCTGGGTATGGACTACCATGAATATATACTTCAATGCTTATGGCAGGGTCAAGAGGACATGCACCACAGACACAAGGGAAGCATCACGGTGAAAGGAATGATCAACACTACTGCATGATCCATGAGCCATGCTGAATTCTTCCCTGGGTGCTAGTCCTCTTCTTTCTACAAACTTCACAGAGGGACATCCTTAGTCCTGCACTGAGAGTGCACAGTCACAAACAATGTCCATATTTTACCCAGAGCAGTCAGAGATAATCATCAGGCTAGAGGCAGTGAACAGGGAACTCCAACCTGACTTTTGGTAAGTAGGGTTAAAGTGCTGACCAGCCAAGATGTTCTTTAGATAGCTACTGCTGCTATAATAAAGTGTCATAGGCTGGCTGCTTAGAAACAGCAGATATTTATTTCTTACAGTTCTGCAGGCTGGAAAGTACATGATAAGAGGCCAGCAGATTCAGTGTCTGATGTGGGTCTTCTGAATCATAGAACAGCACCTTCTTACAGGGTCTCTACATTAACGAAAGGATGACAGAGGTTTGGGGATCTTTTTTAAGAACACTAATCAAATTCACTACTTAATTGCCTCTTAAAGTCCCCACCTTCATAATACCATCACTTTGGGGGTTAGGTTTCAACATATGCATTTTCAGGGGACACAAACTTCACTCTATGGAAAGTATTATATTGTTACTATCTTCGCAGGCAGAAGTCTGATACCCCCAGACCCACACATAGTGAGCCTGACACAACACCACACTGGACTATAGTCAATTAACAACAATCCTAGTCTTGGAAATAGCACTAAATACCACGGTTCCAAAAAAATCTAAGTAAGGCACAAGCCTACCAGCAATTATGGTACCTATCCCAGGTAGCCTTCACTGTATCACATATCCAGTTAAATGGCAAAGGCAAATTAGTTCAGGCTGACCAACTGTCCTTGGGAGTGGTGGGACCTTCTTCTTTATTATGCCAGTTTCTTGGATCACCTCTTCTTTACTGTGTGAAAGGGTTGATCCCTACTCTGGCAATGAAAAGGGGGACTGAGCATATAACACTTAATAGTGGAAAGATGAGATAATCAACAGTTTATTAGTCACATATACCCACAGCCTTGGGAGTAGAGCACACATCATGCCATGCCTGTCATGAGGCCCATCCTCTTCACCCCCTCACTTCCCTGTCTTTCTCTCTCTCTCTCTTTTCACAAGGACTAGCTGAAAGTGCCCTAGGGATACTTTCCTGAGCAAGAAATCTCACTACTGCTCACAGGTCAATTACAGGGGTGTGCATGTGCTCATGGGGAATCTGACCTGGCAGGGTCCGGGCTAGCTAAAGGAACTTTCAGATGATCTGAAGAGTCTTGAGATGCCCTGGCCTCAGACTGCCTCAGCGAAGACCCCAGCGCAATGCCAGAAAGGAATTTTTAAAAATTCAGAGCAATGGCAGTGCCTTTCTGTGATTGAGATGTTTTCCAAGAAGCCCTTTCACAGAAACAAGCACACTGGAACCCCCATGTGAGAGATGATTGATCACTGTTCTTGCTAGGAATTAGAGTCATAGCACCCAGCAGACCAGCCCTGCTCCTGCCTCCATGTTACTAATTGTTTATCAAAGAAACAGACTAACAAGATAATCACAAAATTACAAGTACATAGCGACTGTTACAGATTACCTTGGCAGATATATAAGGCCCTGAAATCTTCCCATTAAGGTCTGACCTTGGGTGGAGGGTCAACAGAGTGTCACTGTCACCAGCTGAGATCTCAGGACATGAGAGATAGGAAGAAGAGTCAGATGACAATGGAAGGGATAGTGTAAATGCAAAGGCCCTGTGAGGCAAGAACAATGCCGTAACAAAACTGAGTTTAAAACAACTGCCAGGCTGAGCACAGGCTTCTTGTGCAGCTGATGTGGGCCCTGAGTTAGGGCATTAACCAACAGGCAGCAGAGCTTCCTGAGTGGAGCCGCCAGAGGCTTCAGAAGGATCCTAGGCAAGAGAGGTGGGAAGGTATGCAGGAAATGCGAACTTCCAAATGCCTGCGAGCTGAGTGACCAGCAGGTTAGAGGTGGGGTGAGGCCCCAGAGTAGGAGTGTATCACAGGTATGAGTGTATCACAGCAGTACCTGAAGGATTGCTGTCCCTTCAGAGCAGGTCAATCTGCAGAGGAGAGAGGTGACCTGGACAAAGATCTGGGGGTGCAGTTTGATGACCCAGAATGTCCCTATGGGTTTAAGTTACCAGTACTGACTGACATTACTGAGAACTGCAGTGGGAAAGAGGAGAAGAAGGAAAGGAGGCAGGGAGATGGAAAGAACAGGGGAAGGAACAGGGCAGGTGGTGAAGCACACCTGGGAGGCACACCTATGTGTGAAGGAGGTCTGCACTGAATGCACTCCATGTCCTAACAAAGTTGTTGTGCAGGTGTTGGAATACAGTGGGGTGCTCAGGGAAGCCAACCTGGCAGGAGTCTGTGTATCTCCTCTGCTGGAGCGGAAGGGGTCTCTGGAGAGAAAGCTAGAAAGAAAGAGAAGCTTTGAAGACAATACTAAACTTGGAAAGAGAATAGGAGGCACCCCTGAAAGACTGAGGGGAAGACTGGGAAACTGTGTCACAGAAGATGACAAAAGATGGGATTTTTAAATGAAAGGCCAGCTGTGCACAATGGTTTGGATTGTCCAAAAAGGGCAAAGCTTTAGAACGGTCATCTGTGTAAATCAAAGTTTACAGCACCATTATTCTAGTAGCCAAAGGGTAGAAGCCACTCAAGTGTCCATTGTGGATGAGTGGAGACACAGCATGCAAAATGTTCACACAGTGGACATTATCCAGCTTTAAAGAGGAAAGAAATTCTGACACAAACTTCCACATGGTAACCTAGAGGATAGCAGGCTAAGTGAAATAAGCCCAACACAAAAAGAAATACTGTGTGATTCTACTTACATGAGGTACCTAGAACAGATGAAATCATAGAGATGAAAAGCGGAACGTCCCTTGCCAGAGACCCCGGGAGCAAGGGAGTGAGGAGTTATTGTTGAGTGGAGACAGAGTTTCAGTCTGGGAAACTGAAAAGAGCTTTGGAAATGGATAGTGGTGATTTATTCATTTATTTATTTAGGCACCAGGGATTGAACCCAGGGGTTCTCAACTACTGAACCATATTCCTAGCCCTTTTTATTTTTTATTTTGAGACAGGGTCTTGCTAAGTTGCTTAGGCCCTCATGAAGTTGCTAAAGCTGGCATTGAGTTTGCAACCCTTCTGCCTCAACCTCCTGAGCCCCTGGGATTACAGGCATGCGCTACTGCACTCAGCTGTACTGGTGATTATTGCACAGCAATGTGAATGCACTTGATGTCACTGTACTGCGAATTTAAATATGTTTAAAAGAGTAAATCATATGATATGTGTATTTTATCACAATACAAACTTAAAAAAAAATCATTTGAGTATACAAATATGGAGGACACCGGTGACCTTAGCAAGAAGTAATTGAGGAAGGAATGGTATCAAAATCTCAAAATCTTCCTGCAATTAGGAGTTTAAGAAAAGGCCTCAGTAAGTTCAAGAAACTCTTTGGAGACCTTTCCCTGTTAAGAAGAGGAACAGCTGAACAGGGTGGTGACCTCAGTGCATGTTGAAGTTTTGTTTCCATGGCAAAGACTTGAGCAGAGCCTAGGAGAAGGGAGGAGAAGGAGCTGTGTAGTGTGAGATCCCCGAGGAGACTGGAGCTCTGTCCTGAGGTAAGCCAAGGTTCAGGGAGGGCTATCTGTAGAAGGAAGAGAGGAAAGTTTAATCCAATAGCCTCTATTTTCCCCGGAGCCCAAGTCATCTGCTTAGAGTGAGAGAAGAAGGGTCCCAAAGGTTGGAAGAGAGTGGAGAACTTTTGAATGGACAGAGAGTTAAGGCAGGGAAAATGGTATTTTAGGCATTGAAAGTTTTAGGTCTCCCCAGGCCTGACTGCCCTGTGGAGTCACCTCCCAGAGTTAATGGGCTTCCCAGAAGACACAGGAAAAGTTGTTCATGAGGTTGGGGTTTCCAGATGGTACAAGTAATGACATTGCACGTATTAGAAGGCGTATGGTAAAAATAATGGTGGAAATCATTCTGAGCTGGAGGAAAAAAGAAATGAAGAAGTTCTATTAGATGGATCAGTGGGATGATGTCCTGATCAAGCTGAGGGTGAGGTCATGGCAGTGACTGTATGCCTCTTCTAGAAGTAAGAAGGTCATGGATCCAAGTGGCATGGTAATGTCAGGGAATAGATGGTCATGAGTGAAGATGTGGACCATCAGCAAGCTTACTGGAGCAGAGAAAGAAGAAAGTCACCCGAGAGCAGGATGATAGGTACAAGAAGAGGAGACACTTCTTGGGCAGGAGAGGAGACACTTAGGGTGTCTTAATCTGATGCATGAGAGACAGGGGAAAGTATGCACAGCTGAGGGTGAAAGAATGGAGCTTTGGTAGAAGCTGGAGTGGGGCATCGATGTGCATTGTGTGCCTGAGTTAACACAAATAAGTCAAAGAATTAAACAATAAGAATGGAATTACAGATATTTTCAATTTGATTTGCATCTATTTTTGGACCAGAAATTGTCATTCCCATCATTGAGATTCTCAATCCCATCTATTGCCAAATGTAATCAAATTGTGATTTGTGCTGATGCCTGGGATCAAGAAGGGAAGCCAAGACTCTTGTGCCAGTGGAGAGCACACAACTTTGCCTCTGGCCTCAAGCTGTAGATCTGCAGGGAAAGGAATAAAGGCAAGACCTGGTGTCTAATTACTCTCTGCTCTGGCAGTCCCAAGGCTTTTTGGGTTGGACTTCTTGAGAAGGATCTGTGAGTTGAGACTCATTCATTTGTGATTTATTTTTTTCTTTTAAAGAAAGTTTTTTTTTTTGTTTTTTTTTTTTTTTAAAGAGAGAGGTACAGTGACAGAGAGAAAGAATCAATTTTTTATTTAGTTTTTCATGTGGTGTTTGTTGCTCTGACACTTCATTGTGTACACTAGGGTTCAAACTTGCATCCTTGCGCATGCCAGACAGGTGCTATAACCAGAGCTACCTCTCCAGCCCTTAAAGAATGTTTTAAGAGAAGCTTACATGCCTATTTGACCCAAGGATGTCCATTTATAAAAATAATCACACCATATTTATCCTATTCCAGTGCTCAAAAATAGAACATTTACAAGAAGTTCATCTAAGATTTAAGAAGAGAAAGGTAGCAAGACTGTATAGGATGTATGGTGCCCAAACTTCCATTGCATTTGTATAGGAAATGCTTGGGAATAGAACTGGAGAAGAACAGTGCAAGTGTTCACAGCCACCTGGGAAATGAGAACCACTTTTATACTGCGAAGAGATCTGCTTGCCTAGCTCATTTTAAGTGCCCTCCATTTAAGCCTCTATATACAGGAATGTGCTGATAGATTCTGCATTAACCTTGTCTTTTATTTCTATATGCTGATGCCTGAATCCTGGGGCCTTGCTGACAAAGGACTGCCCTTCCCAGGGCCAGTCAATCCCTAGAGATTGTAAACAATTAGCCTGACAGGTGCAAACCAAACAGTCCAGAGCCCACACCCCAACCACTTGCTTTGGCTGCCCTAATCAACAACCCAGGTCCTAGTATAAGACAACTAAGAGAAACTCTTACATCCCAGAGCTTGCTAAATGGTTCAGACTAGCTGATCCCAAACCTAATCAATCTGCCTTTCCCATTGCTGAAGCAGGAGTTTTGAGATGAGACTAGATTCCCCACTTTGCCAATTTCCTTCTGGGTTCTTATATTGCAAATGTGAAGAATCCACTGACATTCACAGAAGAGAAGAATGAAAGAAGAAGGATTTATTTAGTCAAGAAGGGAGTTGAGAAGAGAGAACTACCATGCAAGAGGTGGTCTGCCTGCAGAAAAACCCATTTTGGTGTGCTAGCTTAGGAGCTCATGTGGTTCTGCTGGAGCTTGGAGCAAACTCAATGTTAAACACACATTGAAGCTCCCATCTGGGTCCACCCCCACCTTCCATTTTCCTTCTTCTCTGGATAAAAGATGGAGGCATTCCAATCAGTGAGTCTCAAGGTCTTTTACATCTGAAATCAACCTTGATGGTGTTCATTAATATTTCTACTAGTTAGCTTCCAGGTGTGGTTTCTGCATTTGAACAAGACCATTCAGGTCTGTTCTGATTGTTGACCATTGACAATTCTCATTCATTTCTTCCCACCAAAATCACAAGAATGGTGCTTGTCCAAGATTCTCTGTCTTCTGCCTTCTGACAGACCCTAGCACTTCCTTAAGTGGTTCTAAGCGGTATGTATAACTGCTGAGGTTTTGGGGGTCAGTTCAGTCCTTATTCCTCTGAACTCATTAATGCGGCATTTAGCGTGTCTCATGATCTTAGGGTTAGTCATCTGTTCCATGTATCTCTTGCCCATTCAGTATATTGAGTCTGAGGTTGACTAGAGTGGGTAAAATAGGGCTTTACAGCCAAGTTCTTGGTTCAAGTCCATCCTTCCTTCCTAGTTGGACAACCATGGAATTCATGGGTTCCATCATGGAGAAAGCAGTGGTATCCACGTCACAGGTCTCGTGGGATGGAGAAACTATAACATTTAGCATAAGACCTTGCATGATTAATAAATGACATTTGCTACCACATGGCTAGGACTGTCATGCACAGCCCATGTTGCCTAGAACAATGGGTGTTTACTGTTAATGACAAGGGTTATGCTATTCTCTGATTTGGGAAGGAAAAGGATATTCATCTCTCCAGCAACGGATGCCCAGTTGACATTTCCTGAGTTAGGAAGGAGACTTTCAAAACAGTCATCCCTCAGTATCCATGAAGGGTGGTTCCAGGACCCCTTGAGGATACTAAAATCCATAAATGTTGAAGTCCCTTTTATAAAACAGTATAATATTTGCATATAACCTATGCATGTTCTCCCTGTACAATTTAAATGATTTCCAAATGACTTATTGTAAGGGAAGAAGTGAATGACGGAAATAAAGACAAACCTGCAGAAGGGGGCCCAGTGGAGGCTGGGACCCATCTTTCTCTTTCCACTTACAGCCTGGGGTAGATATAGGGAGGTGGGGGAGGGTGGCAGATTAGGCTGTTGCTAGGAAGTTGTCAGGGAAGAGTCCTTTCTTATGAAGATCGGAGTATTTGCGGTTCCTTTGGATGACTGTAGAGTATTGTCTTGAGGTTTAGGGACAGGTAGGTAGGAAGTGACCTTAAGGTAGTTCTTGTTCTAAGATGGAGACTATATTTCAAAATGGCGTTGCCTAAGTCAGATTCTACCTAACACTTATGATACCTAATTCAACATAAATACTATGTAAATAGTTGTTCTGCATTGTTTAGAGAATCATATGAAAAAGATCCATACACGTTCAGTACAGACACATTTTTTAAAACGTTTTTTGATCAGGAGTTGATTGAATCTGTGTTTGTTTGAATCTGCAGATTTGGAACTCATGGATGTGGAGGGCCAGTTATACTATAAATATTAATAGCTTTATGTTTTAATAAGCTCTGTCTGAGTGTTTACTGAAAGAACTGAACTTGATTTGTGGATTCTCTGATGAATATCTGCTCACTTACATAAAGTGTACTCTTGTGTCCCTGAAATACATCACACTTGTGAATTATCCCCAGTTATGATGCGGGGTTTTTGAGATGAGGCCGGATTCTCTGCTCCCACTGGTGAATGGAGTCTGGGCCACTACAGATTCCAGCAGCCAAAACAGCCCGCTTCTGGTGTTTGCAGCCATTCCCAGTTAAAACTGGGAATTTGGGCTGACTGCAGGTGTCAGCAACCGAAAGTGTTAGCAACTCTCCAGTTAAAATCTGGGTGTTGCACCTCTTGGTGTGGTGGAAATTCACCCCGGGAATTCGGCCCCAATCTTCTGGGTCCTTGTCTCATAAATTTGAAGAATAAAATCCAGGGACAAACACGGAAGGGGGAGTAAAAGGAGTAGGATTTATTTAGGAAGAAGAACAGAGACTCCGGAAAGCGGAGAGGTACCTGGAAGCAGGACACCGTCTAATGGAGGTTGGGCCAGAGGTTATATAGATTTGGGGTATGAGCATAATTAGCATTCATGCAAAGCAGGCATTGAGAAATTCATCAACTCCATTGGTTAAAATCTATGTAAAACAGGCATTGAAACGGGTCAAGAGCACCATTGGTTAAAATAAAAGGTGGCAAAAACTTCCTAGTATCCACCTGTGACCACCCCCATCTCTTAGTCAGGAACTAGGGAGAGCCTCAAGGTCTTTTTGCATTTGAAGGCCCTGAGCATGCCCTATCAATCACTCTCTGCCTCTACCAGCTAGCTCTTGGATGGGGGCCCTCTGTTCTGACTACCTAGCCATTTCACTGTCTCTCCTAATCTGTCTCACCACCTACCAAAGCCAGGCAACACCAGTAGAGATGGTACCCTAGAAACCCAGAGGGAGGAGGACACAGAGGCTCACCTAGGATCTACTCACCCCCTCCCTCATAGCCTGAGCCACTCACAGGGAAATGAGTCAGTTTATTTCAATTGTTAAATCCCAAGACCCAACCCAGAAGTACTGTATCAGTGATGTGGAATGGACTTCACAGCCTCATAACATAATAGGAAATGTTTAGATTTCAGTGAAAAATCATTCATCATACTAAGACCTGTGTATCAGATACCAAATACAGGCATTCCTTTAGAACTTGTTATGTGTTGCACATGCTAAAGGACGTAAGTAGATGTCAAAACTTGGTTCCTGATGTGGAGACCTGGACCTTGTGAATAAAATGGTTACTTGCAACAACTGGCAGAAAATGATATGTACCCTATGTTGTGGACTTGGATTTTTGAAAGGCCCAAAGAGCATCACAGTCATGGTTCCAAAGGTGTCTGAGCATTGTAGCCGCCAGAAATACCTCTTAAAGCTACTGATTCCCAAGATCCAATCCAGAGGCACTGAAACAGAGTATGCAAATGGGGCTTCATGATCTTGTAACATAATAGCTTTAGCTTATTTGCTTCTGTGACCAAAAGACCTGACAAGAATGACTTTGGAGGAGGAGAAGTTTACTTGGCAGTAACATTTTCAGAGGTCTCGGTCCATAGGCAGCTAGTTCCGTTGCTCTGGGCCCAAGGTGTGGCAGAACACAATGGCAGAAAAATGAGGCAGCGGAAAACACTTCAGGAAACAAAAGAGAGACTGAGCTCCGCTCACAAAATGTATACCACAAAGACATCCTCCTGCCGCATGACCCACCTTCTCCAGCCACATCCAACCTACCTACGGTTACACCCTACTAAGGAATTAATATACTGATTAGGTTTAAGCTCTCATAATCCAACCATTTCACCTCTAAACTTTCTTGCATGGTCTCACACCTGAGCTTTTCGTGTATACCTCCTATCTAAACCATAACATTAATACCAAGTGTCTAGATTCAGATTAAAAAATCACTTATCAAACTAAGAACCAGGAGGACCACAAACTGAATGACAAGGGACCATTAATAAACATCCGTAATGAGATGACAGAGATGTTAGAATGATCTGATAATAGGAAAAGGCAGGATCATAAAAGTGCTTCGATGAGTAATTACAAATATGTTTGAAAGAAATGAAAAAAACAGCCTCAGCAAAGATACAGAGGATATATGGAGGAAACAAATGGAAATTTTGGAATCCAAAAACACAATAACCTAAGTAAGAAGCTGGGTAAATGAGTTCAATAGGACAATGGAAGAGTCAGAGGGGAATAAAAACGAAAGTAAAGATAGAACAGAGAAACTGAGGTAGAAATAAGAACAGGTAGAAGGGGAAAAATAGGGAAGGAAAGTGGAGTTGATTGTTGGGCACTGTGCAAAAGAAAAACGCTGCGCTGCTGGACGCTATGACACTTCTCCCTCTCCTCCTCTTTCATGTTTCGTGCGCTCTAAGCAAAAAGGATCTACACCCCTGTGCCTGAGGGCTACTTCTCTCTTTCTCTGCACCTTCTGGTTGGTGATAGATGACAACACCAACATAGCAGTCCCTCATTGGCTGGGATAAGCCAGTCTGCCACTTCACCATTGATTCCTTAGCTGTCTGCCCTCCCTATAACAATCCATGTGCTTTGGGAATAAACGGGAAGTTCTAAGCTGCCATCCACGAGTCACTCCTTTTTCCCCGCCGGGAGGGAAGGGACCCCAGCTAGGAGGGTCCTGGATTCCGGCCACCTAATTTGTCCTGATCGGCTCCCGGGGAACATTCCAGTGGATCCTCCCACCCGAGCCTCAGGGATGGACGTCTGAGGTAGCAACAGTTGATTGTAACTTCAAATCTAAAAACTCTATGAATGCCCTCCTCTTCATCCCCACCCCCAGTCTATTTTCTTTCAGGTCTAACTTCTTAGTTAGTCAGATAAATCTTATAATACAGTAAATTCTGTTAATTATTACCTACATACTTTGTTAGTATATAGAATGCAATTTTAGATTGATTAAAAGAACCCTAGAGAAAGACTGTTAGAAACCCATCATATGGGCACAGTTCAGCACGATCATTTAACTAGACAATGTCAACCTATAGATCTTGAGAAGAAACACGGTCTCCAACAACTCTGCATGTGTGTAGTAGGAATTCATTTCCAGCTGACAAGGGGTCGACGTCCTGGCTCCTGATGTGACCTGGTCGTTGACACCACCATGGCTGGTGTGTTGGTCACTTTGTAGCGCCCTGTTGCAGGTGGAAGTCCTGAATGCCCACAGGCTTTTGCTGCTGTGGGTTGGGAGAGAGGGCCAGAATCTGTCCATTGTGTTTGGCTGGAATAGAGCGTTCATTGTCCAAGTAGTTTCTGTTTTGCCAGACTGCCCTTTTCCTGGTCCATTGGCTACAGAGAGCAGGCTTTGCTGTTTTCACTTTTGTTTTTATCTTCTTTTCTCCTGGATCCAGTGCAGGATATAAGAGGTAAAAAGAAAACCTAGGGAACTTACTATCATGTTATTCTTTGCCTTCCCCAACTGCTCATGTCTTCCGCTCTTCACCTTTTAGAGTCTTCTTCCATGCCTTTCACTTAGGATGAGGAACAGGGGAAAGGATGTCTACACCATTTACTTGGTAGTGGAAGTTAAAATACTTTTTTAAAAAATTCAGGTTCCCTATTATGAACATTAAAAATCTTACACTTCCCTTGAATTTCTGATGGAATCCCCATTAGTGGGATTATTTGTTATTTTTCCTCCTATTCTCATTATGAGTCTTTGTCCACCACCAAGAATTCTTTGTGGTTTTATCTCAGAAAAACAATAGATCATATTACCTAATTTTGAACACAAATGCATCTTAATCCAACAATTAAAGTGAGTGTTAAATCAGGCATACATTCCTGGAAATACTTTTATATCCTTTGGCATACTAGAAGGATAAACCTATTTTCTACCCTTTGAAAGCAATTGCTCTTAAGAAGTCCCATTCTTTCAAAATTCAAAGCTGTATTTATTGAGTTGATCATGAATTGTCTTTATCTCGAAAGCACTAAGAAAATTTCAACTAAGAACAGATAATTCTTGGACTGCAAATGTCAAGTAGGAGAAAACATTATGTGATATTAATTTCCTTAGAATTTAAACCAGTACATCATATTAGGGTGACTCATCTTTAATAACCAATGCCTTCTGTCTCTTTAAGTCTGACTTTATGATTTAAAAAGTTTCACATATACTGTGATGTCATCCAGGCTCATGGCTTAGTCAGAGAGGCATTGTTATCATATGCATTGGAGAGAGAACATTGTCCACCCCCAGATAATAGGAGCTGTATGACCTCATAGCAGCACCGAGAAGAGTAAGAACTGGGACATGGTTATTGTTTTTTTGGTTTTTTTTTTTTTTAACTTTCAACCACACTTAGCTCTTTCAACCACATGTAGCTACTTCATTCCCAGATGTCCACACATACCAATGGTTCCCAAATGAGGATAATTTTGCACCAATTGGGCACTTTTGGCAATGTCTGAAGACATTTTTTATTGTCATGCTGGGAGTACACTAGTGTCATCTAGAGGGTAGGAAGAAGTGCCAAAGATCCTACCCTACATTGCAAAGCTCCTACCCCAAAGAAGTACCTGACCCAAAATGGCACTAGCGTCAAGGTTGAGACACTCTGAAATACATAATAAATCTTCAGGAAACTTAATCAGGATTATTCCAAGATACTTGGTACACATCATTCGGTCACTTTTCTCAAATGATTTTTCTATAACACTGGTTCTTAGCAGCTTCCAAAAATGGGGAAAGGAAAGCCAGCCAAGTTTGGGAAACCCTTCTAAATGTGTTCCATCCTGGTGATTTGCAATGTTCATGAGGAATAAGCAAACGTGTAAATTAAACCTTTTTATTTTTTACATGTGTTATTTTCCAAAATTGAATTCCCTATCTCCCTGCCTCCTTTTCTTCTGTGTAACACAAATTAGCACCCAAATGACCTTCAGGAAGTGCTTCAACTAGAGATTTCTAAAAGGAGTAGCCATTATCACCAGTTATTTTAAGAATATTTTCCATTTTAACACTTTTTGGTAGAAAAGGAGTGCTTGAAAAGAAGATAAAATCATTAAATATGGAAAATCTATTAACCTTAATTCCAAACTCCTATTAAAGTGTTACAGTAAAAGAAAAAATATTTTGAAAGCTTGCCTTGGTGGTCCACCCAATGGTCTGAGCTCTTTGAGAGGCTCAGGCGAGAGAATCACTTAAGCCCAGGAGTTCTACATCAGCTTGGGCAACATAGACAGACCCTGTCAAAAAAAAAAAAAGTGCACTAAGCTGACAGTACTCTCCTAAGTACTTACTTGTTCATGTGACTGTGGGGAACCAAGACATCACAGCAGTAATAGTATGTCCTTCTGCATCCCACTATAAAGAACATGCCCCTAACAAACCAACAGTAATGAAACCTCAACAAAAATCCATTTATGTATTAATTTTTTAAATATTTTCATATAATAATGGCCTAGCACAATCCAGAAAAGTAAAAGAAATTTGAAATCATGCATTGTTATAGAATCCAAAAGAGTATGTTCTATCCTTCCGGCAAGCATCTTTAGATCCACACATAAGAGATAAAAAGTTTTATATTAGTATATGATTATGTCCATAGTTCTAAGAGCTACCTTTTTTGAAAAGCTAAGCAGTTTATCAGCAATATCTATTTGGATTTCTCTAGTTATTACAAATTCCTAACCATTTTAATGCCTGTATAATATTCCTATGTATTGTAATTAACTAATTAACCTCTTGCTATTGAATGTCGTTGGCCATGTTATTTATTATTACAATGCTTCAGTTAACACCTTAAATCCTTATTTTTAGTTATTTTAGTAATTTTCTATATAAAACAACTGCTTTGTAGTTCAGAATGTTACCAGAATCCTAGGCCACAGGCCCAACTGTGGAAGTCTCAAAAATCAAGTCTAGCAACTCACCCCAATATCCAATTGAAAAGTAATGATAAAAAACAGGAAAGGGAGTTTAAGGAGGGTAGCCATACCAGAAAGACAAAAGACACCAGTGTTTACAGCCTTGTCTTTGGAGTACTGATGTGAGCTCACAGATAACATGCACAAAGGAACCAGAAGTATGCACACTTAGCGATTTTGATCAAATCGTGATCTGGTTGACCACTATCTGTGGATTGGTCAGGTGGCGGCTTGTGGCAGTGTTAAGAAAGCTGCTGCTGAGGGGAGTGGGTAGTTTTGACTTATTATAAGATGTATTTCTTCAGACTGGTTATTCCTGGAATCCAAGGTGACTGACTCAGCAAAGACAGATACAAAATGAAGGCAGAGACACCAAGCTTTTTGCATTTTCAGGTTCAAATGAAGAGTCAGTGCTTTTAGCTAAAGCAGCCTCTGAGTCCTTGTTGTAATAGGAAATTTTTCTATTTTGATACCTATTTTACAGAAATATCAGACAAGTTCTCAGTTCACCAATACATACTAATATTTTTATTTCATCACACTTTTGTCAGTATTGGATTATGCCAGGGATTTTTAACTTTGTCATTCTGATTAATAAAAACTAACGTCCATCTGCCTTTGCCTGAGTATGAGAAAGTGAATATTTTCATATAAAGTAATTGTTTAAAGTCTCTGCTGATGCTTGACACAAACTCTAGAAAAGGCAGCAGTATATATACACTCTATCCTCATTAATTATTCAATAGCTCATTCTAATTTTGCTATAGAGAAGAGCAAGAGCATAATGATAGGAATTTTTGTGATGACTGTTTCTCCAATGAGTAAGCTTTGGTTTAATCAGACAAGGACAGAGTTTTAGGTAATACGAAACTTTAGATTCTGTTTGACTCAAATCCACCAGGAAACAGATGAGGGAAATCAGGTTCAGACAGGCCCAGTGATTCATGCAAGTTACAAGCTGGTTAGCAACAGCTAGCACTGTCCTCACCATCGAACGGTTGCCCTAAGAGTGAGGGGCTCATGTCTAAACAGGAAGGTCCCTCCTCTCCTCCAAACACCAAACCACATTTATTGACAGCCCAGCAGGTGCCCCGGATCTCGTCAGCTGTGGGGCATGAGCTAGAAGGGCACCAAATACTGATGTTTGGCTTATTCTGAATGGACAGTAGTTCAAAAATAAAATTTCTGTGGACAAAGTCAAAACCAAATGTCACCTTTATGAACTTAATTCCGTGATATAGAAATAAATCCATCAAAGTTAATTATAATTATGATATTGTTATAAATTTGAGTAATCATATACTTTATACAGTAGGAAAAAATCATTGTTCAGCTCACTGTGTTAAGGACTTATGATACTAAATAGGCATTTACTTTAAACTCACTTTTCTACAATGTCATAAATGTTTTGATACACAATAGAATATAATCCAGAAAATCTGTTTGCAACATGTTTTCTGGAAGAGAATATCTTTCATGGATTACTACCTTGGGCATACTTCAAGACAAATTAATCTTCAACTACTGGAAAAATAAATATTTTGACATCCTCTGCAGATTTCAGCTTTCAATCTTAAGGTAATATCATGAAAAGGAATTGCCTTTTCATGATATTATCTTAAAATTTGTTATACTAAAGTTGGATCATTGAAATTTAACAGTTTTGAGTAGCTATTTTTTCTCTTCATTATATTTGGCTCAAAAGTGAGTTGTAAATGTTGTGGAATATGACTTTGATATTTGTTTGCTTTGTAAAATCAGAGGCAGCAAAATTTACCTTCTGTTTTGAGTTCATCCTAAGAAAGTGGGATTAATTACCAAATAGCATTTCATAGGACTCATGGCCTAAATTGAATTAAATGATTAAAAATTAAATAGATTTCTTACATACTATTAGTGTAATATACTAAACCATTGTTTGGAAAACAGAATTGTAATAGATACAATCTCCATTATTCCACCTTGATGTATTAGTTCAAATTTTATGGAATTTTTTAGTTAAACCAAATATATATAATTAGAAAAGAATGAGTGACCAAGGTAATTTTAGCCACCTAAACCCAAAGCTCTCCATACATCTTCTGAAAAAACTACAGATCAAAAGGAGGTCAAGGAACATCACTTAAACCTCACCACTTCAGCACAAGTGAAAAGAAAACACCATTGAGTCGATATTATCCATATGTTGGATAACAAACACCAAGGGACTGGAACGGTGGCTTGGCGGTTACAGCACTTGTCTAGCATGTGTGAGTACACGGGTTCAAACCCCAGCACCATGTACACAAAGAAGTATCTAAGCAACAGAAGGCAGGTGAAAAACTAAATAAAATTGATTCTGTCTTTCTCTCTCTCTCTCTCTCTCACTCACTGTTCCTCTATCTTTGAAAAAAAAATAAAAAGAAAACAAGCACCAAGTTCTTTCAACAGAGCTTCTTGGTACTATTCCCATACCTTTCTTATACATTTGAAACCATATTTATATTAAAAAGTAAATGAAACATGCATAAAAGAAGGAAACCTAGAGGAAATAAAAGATAAGCATGGGTTTGAATATGATGGCAGTAAAAGTAGAATTCAAATGAAAAGCATTTGACTCTCCAAAAATGACAAGATACCTTTGAATAGTACAGACCATGATTCACATGATGTTATAATATTATGGATATTTGTGCACCAAGTAACATAGCAGCCACCAATGCAAGGCAGAAACTGTAGGAGATACAAGGAGACTTAGATGCAGAATACCAATATACTTTTCCAAACCACTCTCAGAATAAGTTATACCAAGTGGACAAAACAAGCTATTACATAAAATATAAGCAACGTAATTTTCTATCAAATTTTATACTCCAATACAAGAAAATACAAGTTCTTCTTAAATAACCATAATAATCTCCCAAACTAATTGCATACTGTTGGAGTCAGTAAATTTTTTTTACAATATTAAAAGTAGTAAATATTTTAATTATCACAGGTCATAGAATGCTACATTTTTGCTGCTGTCACAAAAAAGTTATAAATATTATAAAAATGAATATGAATCAAACTTTAATTTATGAACACAGAAATTTGTGTTTCATATATTTTCTTGAAATATTACTCTGTGTTAATTTTCCTGAATATTTAAAAATGTACAAATAATTTTTAACTCATGGATCACATAAAATAGGTGAAGGACTGAATTTGGCCTCTACCTGCAGAGGGCTGCAGTTGCTGTCCCTTAACACATAAAGTCAGAAAGAAAAAAATCAGCCAGTTCTATAGTAAAAATTACAAAAATGCCACTAATTTGTTGTCAGAATAATATTAAAGTTTATGATAAAATTTAAAGTGATTTTTCACATGAAGAATGGTGGGGGAGCTTTCATTACACAACATTTTGTAAAAAATAGAAATAAAAACCAAAATTATAATTTTTTTCATCTTCACAAAAAAATATTTATTAAACAACAAGAAATAATGACAATATTTTCTTTTTTTTGATAATTTTTTTTTATTTTTTGAACAACCTTACACGATTTTAACAAAATAATATAAAATGTGTATAAAATGTGTAAATATTCTGGATATTGCAGTTATCTCCAGGAGTGCCCCCCCCAATTACCCTCCCTTATCCCTCCCTTCCCTTTCCCTTTATAATTCTAAAAAAAAAGGTATTAGATTATAAAGCATTACATCTTATCTGGATTTAACTCATGTTACTAGACCAACTTTCTCACTGTCCAGGGTCTAGTCCCCACCTCCACCTATGAGTGGAGACAATCGACCCTTAGATCTCTGGGTTAAGCTGATTTTACTCATCATGATCTCTTCCAT
>PVKS010010321.1:0-60606 GCA_004027875.1 Aplodontia rufa | reverse complement strand
CGAGGGTAAATGGATGGCTATGGAAGAGATCATGATGAGTAAAATCAGCTTAACCCAGAGATCTAAGGGTTGATTGTCTCCACTCATCTGTGGAGGTGGGGACTAGACCCTGGACAATGAGAAAGTTGGTCTAGAAACATGAGTTAAATTCAGATAAGATGTAATGCTTTACAATTTAATACTATTTTTAGAGTTATAACGGGAAGGTGAAGGGAGGGATAAGGGAGGGTAATGGGGGGTGCACTCCTGGGGACAGTTGCAATGTCCAGAATATATACACATCTTATACACATTTTATATTGTCTTGTTAAAATCTTGTAAGGTTGCTCAAAAATAAAAAAAATTTAAAAAAAAAATTACAGCAGGGTAGACTGCAACAGTGCCTACATTCCCATTTCAAAAAGCAGGTGCCGAAGGACACCTGATGTCATAACCGCCTGCCATGCGGTCTAGGGAGAGGAAAAGAGGCTGCAGGTGTTTTAAGGAGGATGTTTCTTATTTTGCTGATGCTTTCTGCTTTATTCTTTCTTAACTGGTGTTTCCATCCCAGTCTACTTGTCTTGATTCCATTCACTGTGACCAATGCACATGGCTGTAAGGAACCCTCTCCCTGGTCTGAGATTGACTTTGTCCTGGAGGAAATAAGCTGAGCACCCAGTCACTGTGCCTCCAAGACCATTTGTGGTTCCTGCTGTTGTAGTGGTGTATGCAGTGTTGGGGGCAGGAGGGGAGCTCCCAAGGACATCCAGGGGACATGAGAACCTCATGAGACAAAATGTGGACTGCTGTGGGGGGACGTCTGGTTAAGGACATTCAAGGTCAAGGGAATGATGCTAGTGAAGACATGCAGGCAGACTCCTGAGTTCCTCTTGGAGAGTGCAATTCTGACTTAACTGGAGCCCTGTCTGTTGACAGGAAGTAGGTTAAAGAAACTGGGAAATCTTGGCGACGGGCTCTGAGGGGAGTTTTATACTAATTTGAGAAACTTGAAATTTACTCTGTAGGTCACGGGAAGCCACTGGTAGATCAGATCCATAATAAGAAAACTCAGGAACAATTTTTCTATGATTTGTGCTTTTCAATATTTATTCAGTGCCAACAAAGTATGAAGACTTAGAAAAGCATTATAATGTATGCATAATTCCTACCCAGAGGACTTACAACTTGATGCATGTAGATTAGCAGGACATAAACACATGGGAAGAGTGGGGGACGAAACGGGGAAAGACAGATTCTGTGAGTCAAGGCACCCAGCCCTTTGCTCCACCCCTGGATGCCACGTGGAGAGCCACTCAAATATTAGCAAAATCCTGGAAAGTGCTCTTGGCATCCATTTATGAAAACAGGGAACTAAACAGTCGTGTTGATAATTAAATGCTAATGATCCAAACTCCCAGGTACTCCAAAGCTGATCACAATTTTCTTATGTTCTCACATTTTATCTTTCACACAATAAAATCCAGTTCTACAAAGTTGTGGGTAATCAACAGTTTACCCACACACTCTTTATTAGACATTTAGTCATTAAGATTTTATTCTGCATAGAAAGGAAGAAATCGTTCTAAGGGCCATAATATATATAAATGTGAACATAATGATAATGTACTCATGACTTGTTCCGTTTCTGAAGGGGCTTACCCAGCGGGTCGTTACCAGTAAGAACGCACGATCTGTCAAGTTTGCAGTTTGAAGTCATGTTGACTGCTTTTCTAAGTTGCTCGCTAGGAGGGATGGACAGTGTGCATTCTGTTGGTTCTGATACCACGGAAATCATGAGACCGGTCTCAAGCTTCTCTAGGGTTCCAAGGCCATCATACGTGAGCAGTGTTTGTGGATGCTAAGAATGTATGCAGACTTTATGTGAAGATCCTTCCAGACAGGGAGGACAGGGGCCTACTGGAGTGTTACTGCCAGATAGGGCAAAGAAGTTGCCTAGTTAGAGTACTGGTAGGTCAATCAAAATTGTATGTGTTCTGATTTAAAAAAAACAAAAAGTTTTCAGTTGTTTCCAATAGACAGTGGGATTGTTACCACTAGTCCTGAGAACAAACTGATTTCAGTTTCTAAAGCCTTCTGATCCCTAATGAAGGAATTTTAACTTGCTTGGTAATTGAATAGATGAGCAGATACAGTATAAGTGGTGTTTGCCTGGCCCTTCTGTTCTGGAAAAAAATCCATTTCTCAGGTGTTTTTAAATCTGTAAAATACTGCATAGGAATGGTTGATATTTAAAAAAAAAAAAGAGATTTTCTGTGACTGTTTTCATCATTTTTGTGTCACTGTGACTTAAATACATGATAAGAATACCCTAGAGGTGAAAAAGTTTATTTTTGGCTCAAGGTATCAGAGGGCTCAGTCAATAGATGACTCACTCCATTGCTACAGGCCCAATGCGAGGCAGGACATCATGGTGGAAGGGAAGCTGCTCCCTCCCTGGAAGCCAGGAGCAGAGAGCTGAGAAGGGTAAGGGACCACAGAGAAGATGCTCTCCTCCAGGGCACGTCCCCTCTGGCTCACCTCCTCCAGCCATGTCCACTTGGATGGGCTTACCAGCTTACAGCTCCCATAATCAAATCATTTTACCTCTAAATATTCCCATATTAACACATGAACTTTTGGGGAGCACCTCATATCCAAATCATGTTCCACCCCTGGTTTCTAAGAGCTCATGTCCATCTCACAGTACAAAATGCATTCAGCGCATCTCCAAGAATCCTATAGTCTTAACAATTTCAGCATTGCCCAAAAGTCCAAATCCAAAGTCTTCTCTGAGACTCAGGCAAAGTATTGTGAACCTCTGTAAAAATCAAAAGCAAGTTACATATATCCAATGTACAGTGACACAAACCAAAGCAAGACCAAAACCCAGCCAGGCAACATGGGCAAACATGTCCTGTAACTCCACACAAAGAATCTAGACACTGGATGGCAAGGTGTGCTCTCCAAGGGGCTCAGGCAGCCCCACCTATGTGGCCTTGCTAATTGCAGTGCACATGGGATATTTTTTAGTCTGACTCTCTCTGCAGCTAGCAGTTTTTCTCAGCAGATAGTCCACATTACTGGCATCTCTTAATTCCTGGGGTACCAATCCAGCCTCGGTTTCAACTTCACAGCTTCATGAATCACTTTCTCAGGGACAGCATAAAAGGACTCTGACCCTGCTACAGTTTGCATCCCTTAACTCAAGCATTTTGCATTCCTGCAGAACCAGCACCACATGGACAAGGCCAGGATCTGTGCACAGTTCACACCTTACTTTAGCCCCCTGGAATCATGGCTGCAGTGCTCTGAGTCCTGAGCTCCTAAGCATGGTGAAATAACTGCCTAGGACCCCTGTGTGACCAGCGTGCCCCCAGGATCTCTTATCTTCCACCACATCCTTGAGCCTGCAGTGGGAATAGTCTTGCAAATTCCCAAGATGTTCTCTAGACACATTTCCTATTGCCTCTGCAAAATACTTAGCATCTCTTTAGGTACTATAATCTCTTCAATAACCACCTTTTTTGGACTCAGTTTTACATGCACTTCTCTTGTCAAACTGCAAGGTTTTTTTTTAAATCCTTTAGCTCTTGTTTCTGTTCCAAATTCTCGCAGTAAACCTGGCTAAAAGCTGTCAGCAACATCCATGCAACTGACTGAATTCTGTGCTGCCTTAAAATTTCCTCCACCAGATCAAATGGTCCATCATTTTAAAATTTAATCTCATGCAAAATCTTATTACATGGGCAAAATATACCCAAGTTCTTTGCCAGAATATAACATGAGTAACCTATAGCACAATTCCCAATAGAGTTCTCATTTCTCTCTGAAATTTCATGAGCACAGTCTGCATCCTAAATGGGCATCATGGTCTTCTGAAATCCCATAAGAATTGCCCATTAAGCTCTGTTTATAACATCCTAAGTTTTTTAAACCTACATTTCCAAACTTTTCCAAATACCTTCTTCACACAATTTTCAAAGACATCTGAACCACAGTAACAACCCCACCTCTCAGTACCAATTCTGTTTTAGTCAACTTTACACCATTGTGACAAAAATACCTGACAGAGCAAATTAGAGGTGGAAAGGTTATTTTTGGATCAGGATATCAGAGGTCTTTGTCCATAGATGGTCAACTGCATTACTCCAGGACCAAGGTAAAGCAGAACATCAAGGCAGAAGAGCATGGTGGAGGGAAGCTGCTCCCCTTGGGGCAGCTAGGAAGCAGAGAGAGAGTGGAAGGGATACCCCAGTGCCCCACCTCCTCCAGCCACACCCACCTGCCTACAGTTGCCACCCAGTCAGTCCATTTAAACCAGGACGGACTGATTTGGTGATAGCTCTCACAATCTGATCATTTCCTCCCTGAACATTCAAACATTCCTGCATTAACACAGGTGCTTTTGAGGAACACCTCATATCCAAACCATAACAATGGCCTAAAATATAAAACTTTGAAAATAATTAGACTTTTAGGATTGAAACTGTTATATGCCAAATTATTTCATTTTTAATAAGTGTTTGAAGATATAAAAATGTTCATGTGTTTCTATTTTTTTACCTGACTTTTTAAAAAATGTATTCTTATTAGTGCATTATAGCTTTACATAATGTTGGGATTAGTTGTCACATATTCGTAAATGCACACAATTCAGCAATACAATTTGTTCAATATCCCCCCCTACCACATCCCTCTACCTCCCTCCTCCCATCCCCTAATCTCTTGCCTTTCTTCTGGGTCTTATATTGTTCCTAAAAAACCCAAATACAGTGACATAATTCTTATACCTATGAAGAACATATATATAGCACTATAGTATAGACAGTGACATTTATAACTGCTTGGAATGTTCTTTGCTTTATCTTAGTTCCAACATTTCCCCTTCTCCTCCCTTCCTATCATCCCTTGTTATTCTTCAAAATATTTGACAATGGGATTAAATACTTTCATTTTTCTACAGGTATACACATAGCTTGATCAAATATATTATGAAATATATTGCAACTATATCACATAAATATTAACATTTTGCATTTTTGTTCTATAGATCTAAAAAATGAGTTTGTCTACTTTACTCCTGAGCCTTGGTTTAGGACCAGCCTCCACAAATGAGGGAAACCATTCAGCCTTTGACTCTCTGTGTTTAACTAACTTTGCTCAGCATGATTTCTTCCAATGCCGTCCATTTACCTTCAATAGATGCAATATCATTGTTTCCAATGGCTGAGTAGAACATCATTGTATATTTATACCAGAGCTTTTCAATCCATTCATCCAGTGAGGGGCGTCTGTGTTGGTTCCATAATTTAGCTATTGTAAATTGAGCTGCTGTGAACATGGATATTGCTGTATCACTGTAATGTGCTGATTCTAACTCCTCTGTGAAAATATCCAGAAGAGGGATAGCTGGATCGTATGGTGGATCCAACCCTAATTTTTTGAGGAGTCTCCATGCTGCTTTCCAGAGGGCCTGGACCAGTTTGCAATTCCACCAATAGTGTGCTAGTGTTCCTATCTCCCCACAACCCCTTCAGTATTTGTTATTATTCCTTTTCTTCAACTTTACAAGTCTGACTGGAGTGAGGTGAAATCTTAATGTAGTTTTGATTTGCATTTCTCTGATTGCCAGTGGTTTAGAACACTTTCTCATGTATTCATTGGCTTGCTCAATGTCCTCTGTTGAGAAGCTTCTGCTTAGTTCTCTGACCCATTTATTGATTGGATTGTTTGTGTTTTTGTTATTGAGTTTTTTGAGTTCTATATAAATTTGGATATTAGTCCCCTGTCAGAGGGATCACAGGCCATGATTTTCTCCCATTCTGTAGGTTGTCTCTTGACTGTTTTGACTATTTCCTTGGCTGTACTGAAACTTTTTTGTTTAATGGCATCCCACTAATTGATTTTAGACTATAATTCTTTCACTTTAGGATCCTTGTTCAGGAATTAATTACCAACTCCCATATGCTGGAGTGTTGGTCCTAATTTTTCTTCTAGCAGATGTGTGTTATCTGGCTCAATTCCTAATTTCTTGATCCATTTAGAATTGATTTTTTGTGTATGGTGAGAGATAAGGTTCTAATTTCAATTTTCGGCAAGTAGCTGTCCAGTTTGTCCAGCACCATTTGTTGAATAGACTATCTGTCCTCCATGTTATATTTTGACCCCCTTTGTCAAATATCAGATGTTTAAAGATTTATGGGTTTGTCTCAGAGTCTTCTATTCTATTGCATTTGTCTTCATTCCTATTTTGATACCAATAACATGCTGTTTTTAATACTACAGCCCAATAGTATAGCTTTAGATCTGGTATTATAAAACCATCTGTTTCATCTTTCTTGCTTAGTAATGTCTTAGCTATTCTGGGTTTATTATTGTTCCATATGAATTTGAGAATTGCTTTTCCTATATCTACAAAGAATGAAATTGGTGTCTTAATGGGGATTGCATTGAATCTGTACAGTGCTTTTGGCAGAATGACCATTTTAATTATGTTAATTCTGCATAACCAAGAGCATGGAACATTTTTCCATCTTAGGTCTTCTGCAATTTCTATTTTCAGTGTTCAATAATTTTCCATGTAGAGGTCTTTTACTTCTCTTGTTAGATTAATTCCCAAGTATTTTATTCTTTTAGAGGATATTGTGAATGGGACTGATTTCCTAATTTTTTCTTCTTCCCTATTATTGTTGGTATATAGGAAAGCTATTCATTTATGGGTATTGATCTTGTAGCCTGATACTTTGCCAAATCTGTTTAGAAGCTCCATCAGTTTTCTGGTGGAATTTTTTGGATCTTCCAGATGTAGGATCATGTCATCAGCAAAAAGGGATAGTTTGACTTCCTCCCTTCCTATTGTTATCTCTTTGATTTCTTCCTCCTGCCTGATTGCTCCAGCCAGGGTCTCGAGGACTATATTGTATAAAAGTGGTGAAAGCGGGCAGCCTTGTCTTGTTCCCGAGTTCAGCGGAAATGCTTTCAACCTTTCTCCATTTAGTATTATAGTAGCTGAGGTTTTGGCATATATTGCCTTTACAAAGTTAAGATAAGTTCCTTTGACCCTATTTTCTCTAGAGTTTTGAGCATACATGGGTGCTGTATTTTATCCAAGGTCTTTTCTGAATCTATTGAGATGATCATGTTTTTTGTCCTTAATTCTGTTTAAGTGATCAATTACATGTATTGATTTGTGTATGTTGAACCAGCCTTGCATACTGGAATGAGGCCCATTTGTCATGATGAGTTATTTTCTTGATGTGTTTTTGAATCGGTTTGTGAGAACCTTATTAAGGATTTTTGCATCGACATTCATGAGGGATCTTGGTCTGTAATTTTCTTTTTTTGATATGTGTCTTTGTTGGGTTTTGGTATCAGAGTTATGGTTGCTTCATAAAAAGTGTTTGAGAGAGTTGCCCCTTTTTCAATTTCTTGGAATAGCTTCATAAGGTGAGGTGTTAGCTCTTCTTCAAAGGTGTGGTTAAAACTCTGCAAAGAATCCATGAGGTCCTGGGCTTTTCTTCTTTGGAAGACTTTCAATTGCCGTATGGATTTTGGTGCCTGTTATTGGGCTGTTCAGGGTTTCAATTTCATCCTGTGTCATTTTGGGGATGTTGTATGTGTCTAGAAATTTGTACATGTAATCCAGATTATCTGATTTAGAGGAACATAGTTTTACAAAATATGTTCTGATAATCTGTTTGATTTCAAGGGGGTCAGTGGTGATCACCCCCTTTTTGTTGATTTGCTTTGATTCCTTCTTTAAGTTAAATTAGCTAGGTTCTGACAATTTTATTTATTTTTTCAAAAAACCAGCTCTTTGTTTCATTGGGGTTTTTTAATTATTTTTTTCTCAATTTCATTGATTTCAGCTTTGATTTTAGTTATTTCCTGTCTTCTGCTGGCTTTGGGACTAGACTGTTGTTCCTTTTATAGAGATTTGAGTTGGAGCATAAGCTTATTTGTTAGGGATCTCTCCTAATTCTTAATGTGGATACTCAGTACAATAAATTTTCCTCTTAAGAATGCTTTTATGCTGTCCCAGAGGTTTTGATACGTTGTGTCTTCATTCTCGTTCTCTTACAAGAATCCCTTAATTACTGTTCTCATGTGTTCTTGGATCCATTCTTCATTTAATGGGGTGTTATTCAATCCCCACATACACGTGTGTTTTATGCCATGGTTTTTGCTGTTAATTATTAGGGTCATGGCCTCATGGTCTGATAGGATACATGAAATAACATCTACTTTTTTATATTTGCTGAGATTTCCTTTGTGAGCTAGAATATGATCTATTTTAGAGAAGGATCCATGTGTTGCTGAGAAGAAGGTAAACTCTGCCAATTTGGGGTGGAATAATCTGTGGATGTCTGTTAAGTCTGTTTGATATATGGTATTGTTTAGAGTAGGGATCTCTTTATTGTTTCTTTGCTTTGATGATCTGTCTATTGGTGATAGAGGAGTGTTAAAATCCCCCAGTACTATTGTGTTGAGGTCCACAAGTGGTTTGATATCTTGGAGTATTTTTTCCACATAGTTGGGAGCATTGGTGTTTGGAGAGTATATATTTACTATGGTTATATCCTCCTGTTGTGTTGTTCCCTATACTAGGATGTAGTCAACTTCTTTATCTCTTTTGATTAATTTATGTTTGAAATCCACTTTGTCAGACATAAGTAGTTCAGCTCCAGCTTGCTTTTTTGGGCCATATGCCTGGTAGATTTTTTTTCATCCTTTCACCCTTAATTTGTGGGTGTCACTGTCTGTAAGATGGGTTTTCTGTAGGCATATTGTTGGATTTTGTTTTTTTGATCCAATCTGCTAGTCTGTGTCTTTTGATTGGTGCATTGAGACAATTCACATTTAATGTTAGAATTGTTAGGTGGTTTTGGTTCATATTCATTGTGTTTTATTAGTAAATTCTGTGCTGTCTTAGTTTTCTGTTGATATCCTGTACCTTTATTGAATTTCTTCTGATTGTGGGTTTTGAGGAATACTAGCTTGTACTTGTATCTGGAGTTTATATTTGAGAATTATTTGTGATGCTGGCATTCTGTTCACGAATGCTGCAAGTTTGTTGTTATGATCAAAAGTTCTTATTTCCCCCTCAAACTTGAAGCTGAGTTTTGCTGGGTATAGTATTCTTGGCTGTATGTTGTGTTCATTCAGGGATTGGAAGATCTCCTTCTAAGATCTTCTCTCTTCCAGAGTCTGAACTGAAAAGTCAGATGTGATTCTGACTGGTTTGCCTTTGAATGTGATTTGGCATTTCTCCCTTGCCACTTTCAATATTCTTTCCATGATTTCTCTGTTGTACGTTTTGAATATGATGTGTCTTGATGAGTTTCTCATTTGATTCGGCCTATTGGGTGTCCTATAAGCTTCCTGGATGAGCATATCTGACTCTATTTTTATATAAGCAAAATTTTCTTTAGCCATTTCCTTGAGAATATTCCTTATCCCATTTGTTTGTGTTTCAATTTCTTCCTGTATGCCAATTACTCTTAAATTGTTTCTTCTCATTCATCCCAGACATTTTTAATATTCTGTTATTGTTCTGATAGGTTTTTTCTTTTTTGTTATCCGTGCACTCTAGCTTGCTCAGGCTGTCCTCATTGTCAGAAGTGTTTTCTTCAAGAGCTGAGATTCTGTTGTGTATAGAAGTTAGTCTATTATTAAATTCTTCCATAGTTCCTCTCATGTCAATGACTGCAGATTTTAGCTCTGATACTTCCTTTTTGAGTATGTCTGTTTCTTTGATAATAGAGTTTTTCATCTCTTCAGTTTTCTCACTTAGTTCCTTCATTATGTCTTCTTTTAGTTCATTGTTCCTTTTAGTAATCAGATCATTAATATTATTTTCAAGGTTTTCATCTTGACCCCTATCCGTGGCATCCTTTTGGGGGGAGTTTTGGGTTTGAGGTGAACCTCTGTTTGTTTGATTCTTCATTTTGAATAGCTTTCTGTGGATCTCTGAATTGAGATTGCCTGAGGAGAAAGCAGGCAGTTCTCCAGGTGGCTTTTCCTTGCAAGTGAAATGGTCAGATGAGCCACCAACTCTTTGATGATCACCTTCTTCCAGATGCTGTTTCTGCATGGGTCCTTGTGTTGCTCTACCTTTTGGTTCCAGGCTCAAGGTTGCAAATCTAAACCTACCAAAATGGAGACCTACCTTCCAGCAGGACTCAAACAGGCCCCACAAGGAATGTGGAGCTTCAGTTGGCGGGGGCTGCACCAGATTAGGAACCCCTCCTGATTGGTCCTGAGCAGGGCTGCTCCAGATGGGGATCCTACTTGTGGCTTTCTGAGTGTCTTCAGGAGGGACTCAAATAGGCCCCAGCTGGAAGGCAGGGCATGGGTAGATGGGGCTACTCCAGGCGGGAACCTCCCATGGTTGATCCTGAGCAGGGCTGCTTCGGATGTGGGTCCTAAGGGTGGTGTCCTACGGGTGGTGTCCTGAGAGCATTCCACTGAGACACCTGTTCATGTGTTTTTTAAAGTGGCAGTTATTTCTAGGTCATTGCTCTGTATATTTTTCAAATATAGGACATTTTTTTCCTCCAATAAGGGATATAATGAATTTTATTTGCTCCGGAATGAGATATTATGCAAAACTTTAAATATAATATTGTCCATTTAAACACAATTCTTGTTCATTTCCATCACATAACAGCTTCTTGGCCACTTGGTTAAAAAGCAAAAGTTCTGGACATTGATGGATAGGAGCCAATAAGCAGGCTTCCTCCTTATTACATATTATTGTTAAAGTGTTTTCTCCAGGTAGACATGGTTTTTAGACACTCTCAGGCCACTTTCAACAATTATCTAACATTGTTCATCCAACATCTTTTTCCTAAAAAGCATGAGAAAAAAGTTATTTTGAATGTTTTTTAAAACTAGAGTATATTCCTTTAGTTTCTTAAACCAAATGAAATAGGACTCTATGTTGGTCAGGAAATCCTGCCTCAGTCATTCCCAGGCTCTTTTGCTCCTCCCCACCACCCAGGCATCCAAGGGCTCCCGTGGCATCTGAGGAATCCCCAGACTCTGACATACTACATGTCCTCATGTTGCAGGGGATCCATGTTACTGCTCCGTGCCAGCTGGAGCTGCCTCCTGGGGCCCCTTCTGCAGCCTCCTCTCTGGATGCTGAGCTCCTGCCACCTCGGGGAATTCCAGAGAACTGACCCCAGGGCATGCAGATCCCTGGTCCTTTCCAGGTCTTAAGGAGTCTGCCATCTGACCTGTCTCCTCCCCTAAAAGTCACTTCTCTCTCTCCCCCCAGCCTCCTTCTGGACTCCCAGAATAATCTGTGAATTTGGGCTTTCACACAGGTTAGGAGTGTGGCCACTGCTGGTCAGCACCGTTCACTTGTGACAGTTGATATGAACATCCTCTGAGCTGGGCACCATTCTGGAATGGAGAAAAGGAGGTTCAGGTAAACCCAGCACGATGAGGGACGCAATCCTTCCACTGTTCTCTGCCCTCCTTGTGCAGGCGCGGTGAACCCCCAAAGGGCAGGAGATCCTGACTCCAGCTGTGTCCTGGGCCAGGCACAGCCCTGCCCTGCCAGGAGCTCCAGATCAGTGAAAGCTCAAATACCATGTGATCCTCAAGTCAGATCATGAAAGCAGATGACCTCCCATCCAACCCCAGCTCAGGTAATGGCTAGCTGGGTGCTTGGTTTTACAGTGAAACACATAAATGAGCATTTTGGGAAATCAGATACCATTTTAAACTAGTTACCATTTATAGCCATTGCAAAGAAACTATTTAATTAATAATTTCAGAGAAAATCAAAATAAAGCAAAAAACCCACATTTATCTTGAGTTAAAATTGGAAAAGGGCAAAAAGTTTTGACAATTCAGAATTTAGCTACTTTTACACAAAATTTTCTGATGGTCAAGAGGAGAAACTCCAAATAATTAATTACATTTAGTTACTATCAAGGATTATCTTTTGTATTTTGGCCACAGATTCCATTCATCTTTTAAGCCTTTTAACATGCATGAATAACACCCACTTTAAAATTGTTTCCTTTTTCCACTTTGTGGCTTTGGGCAGTTTTGTTAGAAATCTTCATTTTAATCTTACACACTTTCACATGGAAATTGTTCAGTATCTTTTTGTTTTGTTTTCAAAAGAAACAAATTACAATCACAGTATGCTTTCAGAGCTGAGCAGGTTTCACCCAGGGCCGGCACCCAGCAGTGAGGCAGCCCTGCCCCTGCCCCTCGGGTGGGAAGGCTCTTCTGAGAAAGTGACTCCCCTGTGCCCTCCAGTGTAATGGCAGCCGAGATTTTAAATTAGCACATGCCATTTTAATGCTCTCTGTAGCTTCGGCAGCATGCACATCGCATTAATCAAAGTGCCAACTTTCCCATCAGCGAAGGGCACCCTTCATTTAGGCAGCCACTCAAATGGACGCTGGAGGACTGCAGCAGACCTGGGCCATTTGAAGGATGCCACGGGCACATCCTGCCCTGTGCTGCGCAGATTTACAGTCGCTTGGAATAATATTCCATATGGAGATATTTATTTGTTTATTAAGGCATGTTAACCTAGCTAGCAATTGGAAAATGGAACTGTTCAGCAGATTTATTTCCTGTAGTTTACTGAGTCAGCCTAATTCATCACAAGTACTCAGTGCTCTAATTAAAGAGACGGGGGAGAAGGTTCTTCCGCATCCTTTATGATGAGCCGAAGCATTTCCATCTCCTGATCAGAAAGGTGATTTAGAGCAATATGATGTATTCCCAGTAAGTTTCCCGACAACAAGGCCAGCCCTACGGAGCAACAGAACACAACCAAGAGCCGGCTCCACATTGAAAACATCCGGAAATTCCATTTTCATTTCTTAAAGGAAGGTGTGATTCTAAAGGTGCTTTTGCAATGTCTGAGTTCTCCAGGTTGGCAATTTAAAAGACCGGGACAACAGCTTGCCCAGGAAGAGCCCAGTGGGAAACACTCAGAGGCCACTGTGGAGGGGAGGGAAACATAACTGGAACATTCTGACTTGAAGTCCACGAGACTCCTCCGAGGGTGGCTGTGGGGTCCCCAGCCCACATCAGCTCACCTGTAGTGGGCCCTGTGGGGATTTCCTTCAGGCCAGACTTGCAAGCATCTTTAGCAGCCTCAGGAGATCAATTCCATTGGGATATATTTGCTTGCAGTTATAAAACTATATTAGTCCTTAAGGCATTGAACTACAGTGCTATTTATGATGACATCTGCCAGGCCTGAGCCATCACCTGCTGATCCCCCTCAAGTTTCTGTCCTCTGCTCAAGCTGGGAGTCAGTGAAAGGTAACTGTGCTGTGTACACAGCAGCACCGGATCCTGTTATCCAGGCCTGTGCCATTGTACATGGTAAATTTATATTGTGTTTAGAGAAGTGTGCGTATATGTGCATGCGTGTATAAGCGTGCAATGCGTGGGCATGTGTTCTTCCTTCGCTCAAATAGCTTATTGATTCACACTATAAAAAGTTCTACTGGATCCCCACAGCTTAGGAGCCTGAGGCAGGAGGATGGAAAGTACAAATCCAGCCTTAGCAACTTAGTGAGACTCTATCTCAAAATAAAGAATAAAAAGGGCTGGAGATGTGGCTCAGTGGTTAAGCACGCTGGATTCAATCCTTGGTTCCAAATAAAAGAAGAAAAAAATAAAGAGTTCTACTCAGGGTTCCCAGTAATCAAGAGGACCGTGAAGTAGATGTGCCCTTTCTTTGTGCATTTCTTTCTAGGCTTGATATTTTTTTCCATAAAAGTAGGCACCAAAATACTAACAGGAAGGTTTAAAGGCTTTTCTTAGATGAGCACCGCAGGTGATAAGTGGTCCACAAGTGGAAGCAAAGGTGGGGCCCCGGTCCTCAGCCCCTTGGCTGCCCTTACATTTACAAGCACCTCCTTAATACCGGTGTTAAAACTGTGCCCATTTCATGGATGAACAGCCTGAGTCTCAGAGAAAGGAAAGAATTGTCCAACTCTCAGCTGTTAGCAGGAAGGTCAGAATTAGGATCTGACTGTGTGCAAAGCCTGGAACTTGAAACACGCTGTTAGCTCAGGTGCTCTGTTGAGTAATCAGTTATTTATTTACACTCTGTAACTTTCTTATGGGCCAATGGGTCAGTAAGGGAAATATGATTAAGCATTATATTTAATCATAAAATCCTGTTTTCAGTCTAAATACACTTTTATTTCTTGACTTCAAAGATGTTTTTAAAATAAAACTGATACCATTAAAAAATAGAACTCTTCCACTTTTTGCTCTTTAAAGCAAATAATTTGAGTTTCATAAGGATAAGCTATCCAGAGGGTCTTAAAACCAACATCCTTGATATTTACATAGACAGCCGAGACCACAATTCCCTTCACTACAATCGAAAATCTGGGTCCCCTGGGTAGCTGGGTTCACCTCTATCAAATATTATTCTTGCTTGGTGGTTGTTTGTCAGACACAAGGGATTAAAAGTTTCATTTCCTTTTAGAAACAGTTAACATGATTCACGCCAAGTGCCCAAGTGTTTGGCAAGTCTATGACTCCAGAAGAAACCCTTCGCTTTCCCCACCTAGTGTCCTGGACTTGACGCTTGCCACTGAGAAATTTTTAAATTTTTCAACCTTAGGATCGTTAGCCCTGTGTTCAGATTTTAATACCCTTGGTTCCAGCAGCAGACACCAGCCAACAGTGTAGAAAGACCTCTTGCTGACAACATCTTGTTAGGATGTCACAGAAACAGTGGCTTCATGCTGCCACTTTACAGAAAAGGAAACTGAGGTCTGGAGGTGACCCAGGGTTATGAGGTGATAATGTGGACAACCTGGCACTCAGTTCCAGCTCATCGACCTCCATACTCCTGGCCTTTGTGATACCACGGGGTATCACACAAGGTGTCCTGGGGGGCATCCAGTGCCCCGCGCAGCTGTCTCTCCCATTACCCCTCCCCCACTCCCGTCCTCACCAAACGCTCCTCCAAGCCTAAGAGTTCTGTGAAGGGAATGATTTTTTCTCTTCTCTATTAGTCCTACTTTTCCAGATCAGAAGGGATATATCCAATTTGCACCACCTCTGTTTCCTGCATAACTCACCTAGAATTGGTCTAATGTGTTTGCATCATTTCATCCAGGTGAAAATACCTTAATAAAAGGAATCTGGGGCATTTTTGTTATTTGCAAAATTGCAAGGATTGATGCAAAATAGAGTGTAGGAGCCTAAGCAAATATATATTCATTAAGGGATATTTGCAATTATAGTGAGCTGAGTGGTTTTGTGCTCTCTGGTTGAACATGATAAAGGACTGCAGATTACTTTAGCATCATTTCAGACAAAGCTACTTATAATACTAATTACACCACCAAGGAGCTTTTCTTTCTCATCCCTGAAATCTGACAGGGCCATTTTTTCCTGGAATGTTCTTCCCTGCCATCCGGAGTTTAATCAGGAGCTCGCTAAGTGAAACCAGCACTCTGCAAATCCTGAAATTAGCACCCTCTCAGTGCAGGCGTGCCGCCTGGAAACTCTCCTACAAAGAGGCACAGAGTTAATATTTGGGGCTTTGTAGCCGCATGGTCCGTATCGTGCAACTACTCCACGATGCGATTGCAGCAAAAACGTCCCTCAGATGCCTGAAGGGACGAGTGTGGCTGGATTCCAATACAACTTTACATATAGTTTACATAATTTCCACTGTCACAAAATAGTATTCTTTTAATCTCCCCCCCCAACCATTCAATATGAGAAATACTGGGGCTGGAGCGGTGCCTCAGCAGTTACAGCACTTGCCTGGCATGCACAAGTACGCAAGTTCAAACCCCAGCACCACGTACACAATGTAGTGTTAGAGCAATGAAGGCCACGTAAAAATCTAAATGAAATTGATTCTCTCTCTCCCTCTCTCTCTCCCTCTCTCTCTCTCTCTCTCTGTGTGTATGTGTGTTTCCCTCTCTGTTAAAAAATAAAGAGAGAGAGAGAGAGAAGCCCCTTCTTTGCTGGTGGGCCAGTTTGCGAACCACTCAGACACTGGAAACGGCTGCTCTTCAGAATTGCTGTGGGAGCTTTTTTTATCTTGAGTTATTGATCTGTGGAACTCCAGGTTATACAAATGTATGTCCCACAATTAAGAGAAATGCTTGAAGAGCCCTTGCTGGAGAGACCCCGTCAGATACTGCTGCTTCGGGAGCAAGTCCTTGGGGAGCGGGCCCAGATCTGAGCGTGCGTGTGAATTGCTGCACAGCCGTGGTCTCCGCGGAGCGCTACCCCGTTAGGACTCAGCGTGTTTCTCAGGGGTCACATAATTCAAGGAACTGTGAGGAGAGGATAATTCAAGACTTAGTAGAGCTCTTGCTAAGTGTTGTTGTGCCCCGAAGCTGCATCACGTGACCACTGCAAACACTATTTACATTTCAAAAGCATTTCCAAATCTACCTTTATGGCTATTCTCCTAGGTGTTTTTAATACATGTAAAGCACAGTCTCCACAAAAAGGCTTCTGTAGGAACTGTAAAATATTTTATGTCTTTATTTCTAAAAGCCCTTTGTAATCCCTTGAGGCCGTCTCGTGGGGAACATAGCACACAGGTCACAGCGCAGGGGGAGAAGCGAGTGGGGCAGAGGCTGAGGACATTTGAGCTGGAAATGTAAGACACCACGCATGGAAGCGGCAAGAGAGCACGCGCCGGCTGGGCCGGGAGATGAGGAAGGTCCATTCTTGCTGTGCGGCTCCATTGCCCGGGAACTCGGACACCCACACCATCGGGAGAAATTACAGCACCGCGGTCGGCTTCGCTGTTTTATCAGAGAGAGTTATTAAATTGCATGTTTCATAACATAGGTCATTATCCTTTCCATAAATGCTGCAGCTTGTTATTATCCTAAAGAATGCGTTTGTTGTTTCTGGGCAAGGACACAAGAGCTCCTTTCTGTGTTTCCATGGAGACGACACCAGGATCTAGTGCTGGGCACTCCAATATGACACTTTCTGTGACCGTAGCGGGCCAGTAACCTTCAACTGTAGCAGCTGTGAGGCACAGCCATCGTATATTTCCTCTCAGTTTATAGGTCACAAATCTTTATATCAAATGGGGGGGTGCTTTCAATTAATAAAAAAGCATTTATTGAGCACCAACTATATTCAAGCATCGTGCTAACTTCTGGGGCCTAAACAACAGCTAAGACAAGACTTCCACGTCTCAGGGTGTATGAACCCAGGAAAAGAAATGTCTGCAGACAAAACCAGAAAAAGCCTTGGTGCAAGTCATACTGTGTTTCCTACTAGGGTCAAAGTCATCGCAGGCTAATGGCTTCCAGAGCCAATCAGCAGCAAAGCCTCAGCAAAACAAAGTGCCAGTCATGAGCCTCGGCCACAAGAGGCTCCCATCACTGCCTGTCCTTCTGCCCTGGACTCTTTGTCACCCCACAGACACTGGTCCCACATGGTAGCTGTGTGGGGCAGCAGCCTGCTGGAGGCAGCAGGAGGTAGCCTTGACTTCAGAGACATCTGACAGCGCCTGAGACACGTGCGTGTGCACGTGCACGCTCCTCTGGTAGGAAACACAGTGTGAGACCTCCACCAAGGCTTGTTCTGGCTTCATCTGCCTCTAAGACAGGAACACTACAACCCCTCACAGCTGTGTGGGTCCCCCTCACAATATGATGCATCTTGACGTCTGGGATCTTAAACTGTGAAAGTCAATGTACCTCTTATAATTAACAACCTGGGATTGCTCTGGGAGCAAATTCTTGCATAACCACCAATGGAAATGAACCCGAAGGGCGCTTTGTAGAAACAACAATAATTCACATGAGCACACAAGGCCCCTGACTTGCAATGATTCAACTCAAGATTTTTCAACTTGACAACGATGTGGAGGTAATACGTGCTTAGTGGAAGACATACTTCAAACTTTGGACTTGATCCTTTCCTGACCAGAGATCTGTAAGATATCCCAGCTGGCCCTGTGATCATGAGGATCAAGAAGCCATGATGTGCGATGTGCCTCGTTGGTGGCATTGTTTGCATATTGTATTTTGTACTTCGAAACCCCTCATCTACAAAGCACCCCTCTATGTGGGTACATCAGAGTCAACATTTTATTATGAAGTGGGCTTTGTGTTACACAATTTTGACCATCCATGGCCTAAAATGAGTGTTCTGTTCACACTCAGGGTAAACTGCACACTCAGGGTAAACTGAGCTGTGACGTGTGGTACGTTAGGTGTGTTAGATGCATGTTCAACTCAACCCAACTTCCAACTTAGGCAGGCTTATCAGAACCTAACCCCACCTAAGGCAAGGAGCAGCTGCACAGTAATTTAAAATTTGTTTATTTGAGATAATGGATTAAAAAATAAAAGGTGAAATGCAGCATAGCTTGCCCTCCGAGAACCAAGTTCTTCAGCCCACACACGGGAGCTGCATGATGAGTGGGGAGATGGAGGTTCCCCTCAGCTCCACATTCCCTCTGTATGGGGGCTGCAATCCTACAGGGCTCAGCGCTAGCCTCCTCCTCCCTCTGCCCTCATTGCTCCCTACACCCCTCCCTATGCAATCCCATCCTCTCCTCGTTGATTTGAACACTCACCGTGTGCTGATAACTCCATCTCTAGCACCAACTTTCTCCTGAAGTCCACAAGCAAGCCTTGGTCACCCTCCTGTGCATTCCTGACAGGCATCTCCTGCCCCACACTGCCAAGGAGAAAGTGATCCTCTGTGCCTCCATCTTCTTTACCTCCCCAAGTGACACCCCAGTGCTCAGGTCAGAAACATCCCCTCGTGTCCCCTTGACTCCCCCTTCCTCTCACTCCACACGAGCCACCCTCAGCAAATCCTCCAGACCGTCCTTCACATGCCTTCCAGAATCTGACCCCTGCTTCCACTCTCATCTCAGCCACCTGATATATGAAGCATTAAGATGGTGAATGCTGTGAGTCACAGCGTGGATGTTAAGGAGCAGGGGACCCTGTGTCCTGGACGTGTGTTCTTAAAGAGATGATGAGGTTGTGGGGTGTGGGTGTCCAAACTGCTCTTATTTTGTGTGAGGAGCTGCAGCCTTGACCCCATTAAGAGATGCTATTGAGAGGCACTTACAGCTGAGCCCGGTGATGTCAGCCTTCCATTGATATTCTAAAAAGAGCGTTCTCTGCAGTTCATTTGTACAGAGTTTTGGAAAATTCAGTGAGTTATTGTGGCTTGGAGCAAGACAAAAGCCCTGGCCTCCCACATGGTTGTCTCCCATCTGTAACCGGTGCAGAGAATCCCTACCACACTTTTCACTTAGTCATATTTTAGATTGTCAGGAGCCAGGCTGCATTATTTTGGGGAGGCTCTGGGGAAGGAAAATAAAAACAAAACAAAACAGAATAATACTACTTCACTTCCAGTTGTGGATTGAGTTGTGTCTCCCAAAAGAATATGTTGGAACCCTAATCCCAAGGCCCCATGACTGACCTTATTTGGAAATGAACCTTTGAAGGTGCATTCAAGTTAAGATGAGTTCATACTGGATTGAAGTGGGCCAAACTTCATTCTTACTGTGACTTTATAAGAGGAGGAGACTCAGAAACTATCATGAGAAGACAGAGACAGAGACTGGAGTGATGTGTACACAAGACCACCAGGAACTGGGGGACAGGCAAGGAACAGAGTCTCCCTCAAAATCTCCAGAACAAAGCAGCTCCACCAACCCCTGAACTTGGATTTCTGCCCTCCAGAACTGTTCTCAAGTACATGTATATTGTTTCCAGCCACCCAGCTTGTGGCAGCCCCAGGAAACTAATAGCCTCCCTTCATTTTCTCTGCCCCAACTCTCCCTGAAGATCTGGTTAGAGCAGAATGGGGAGCCGAGCTGGAGGAGGGAACACAGAGGTGAGTGTGTACACAGAAAAGCTCTGGGGAGTGTCACTCTCAGAAAACTGCCTCCTTGGAGCCCAGCTCCTGTCCTCTACTTCCCCACCAGCTGGACTTTAAGGCATATTGGCAAAGTAATGAAATACCGCTCCTGAATCTTCCATGTCTCTGGATGTCAGACATCTCCAGCATGTATACACTTGGCACTGACTGGGAATTAGAAAGTGAGGTTCTGGAGGACCAGGAGCTCCCAAGGATGTTGAACTGTCAGGCTACTCAGGGAAGGACAGTGAGCCCAGAGCCCAAAATCATTCTCAGTGGCTAGCCAGCCACCAGCTTCACTCCAGCTCAGCTACCTGACAGCTCTGTAATAAACCTTACTTAAATGGTGAAATGGGTCTACATTGGTATTACGTCCAAAGGCTATTGTAAAGCATTTATGAGTCAATATGTGGGGTTCCTCCAGCAGTGCACATGACCAGAGGCAACCTCACAGTTAGTTGCTTTTGCTGATCCTGCAGAAATACCTTACTTCCTTCTGGAAGCCAAAAAACCCAACTTGTTGAACAGAAGAACCATCCTCAATGAGAGGCAAAGGGACCTATTCCTCTGTGGTGAGAGAGGTTAAGCATGGGCACATGGAAGCTGGAGGAGCAAGTCTTAATAAATTGTGCTTCCATTTTATGAAAATTGGAAGCATACAACCCCAGATCAATAAGTTGCATAATAAGACCCAAGGGATCGTTGTTCTTAGAGGGTGATGTTCCAAACCCTCACCTTGATCTTGCTGTTAGAGAGGCTCTGAGCGCTGACTCCTGTGTGCCAAGTAGACCAAATCCATCATTACCAGGGGCAGTGGATACGGACTCAAGGAGGATATCCAGGGGCCACTTTTTATCACTCTCATGAGTATGCTTTCTCATAGTTCATATTTTTTATAACTCATACTTTGCATGTTTAAAGGAATGCGTTGATCTCCTTTCTCTTCAACATGGGAGCTGTACTCAGGTTTACAGAACTCTGATTTTTGACAAAATGCCAGTTGTACAGAAGTCTTTCGTTTTTTTTTAATGACAATCTTGATTTCTTTATAAACAAAAGGAATTACTTCTGGGCTTAAGGTTTTGGTAAAAAGGAGGAGTTATAATGTTATGTTTTATAAGTGTCAGCATCTAATACCAAAGACATATTTATAGCTAGATAAGCAAGACTTATAGCTATAAAATGCTTGAGCCACTCAAGCTTACAAATCAGGACAGATTAAACTACAAAAGCATGCATCGCATTTTACAGAATTCCATAGTAACTTGCATTACACTAATCCTTGTATGTGTGTAGGAAAAGTAGGTCCTTATAACGTTTATTAGGAAGGGCTAACTAATATATTTTAATGCTTAACAGTGTTTGATTGAAATGTTCCATAAATAAACTCTCTGAGTTTTCCTTGTTCTCTCATTTATTCTCTCTGATTAGAACTATAATATCAAATTTGGAAAAATGAAGACAAGTTTAAATACTATAATGAGAATTATCTATAATTCCACAACCCAGATTTAGCAAACTATTAATGTTATTGTATAAAATTTAAAGCATGAGTCATTCAGGCACTTGTTAGCCACACCTCGGTACTGATTGCCTTGTATATACCATGTACCTGGATGTTTTAAGGGATACAGCCATGAATAAAACTCGCTCTTGACCTCAAGGACCTTATCTTTAGCGGCAATTGTGATACCACCTAAGAAACCCTCTAACAGGGGCCTCAGCAAGGATTTCCATTAGTCCAGAGAGGAAGATAAACAGCATCAAGGAGTGGAGAAGGCAGTGCGGGGGGATGATCTGGGGGAGGGAGGAGGAAGATGTCCTGGCAAGGTGTAGGGGGGCAGAGTCCCTTAGGACAGAAGGCTGGGCTATCATGGGAAGGGCCTTATGGAATTGGGGAGGCCATCCCGTCTTGGTGAGGAGTACATGGTTATGATATAGTAGTGGTCATTATATTTAGATGGCTAACTTTTGCTGAGAGTTTTCTCTGTGACACCTGGAGCTGGGCATGGTAAACCTCAAGAACAAACTGCAAACAAGTTTACGGACAGCCCTGATGCTTCACGAGGGTTGCTACCTCTCTATGAGCCAGGCCTTCCTTGGTTAGGTGGATCTTAAGGGACAGACATTTCAGGGCACATGAAACAGAACTTGGCCAAAGGGACTCACTCATTGCCTTCCTTAGCCACATAAACTGCAGCAGAGCTGAAGTCCTGGATGGCTGCTGTCGCGGAAGTTATAGGGATGATGATGGAGAGGGGCAGGGGTCCCACAGCTAAGCCTCTTCCAGCAGAACCCAGGCCATTCCCAGGTGTGTGTGTGGCAGGGGGCATTCTGCATCCTGAAAGTGAGCAATAGCTTTCTTCAAGGCGGAAATTGTGGATCTGTACTCGCATCCAATCAAATAGCCCTACATGATTTAGAACCATATGAGACAGAATTTTTCCCTATTCTTTAATAAAATCTAAAAGAGAAAAAAAAAAGCACACAATTTCCAGGAGAGTCAGACATTTCAAAGTAAATTTGCCAGTTTTACAAATAGTTTTTATTTAATATCTTACTTAAAACCAATAAGCAGCAGACACATCTACTGTTCCCCAAAACTGTATAAAGGTGTGGGAGGAACCTAAGGTCTCATGGAAGGTTTGTCCAAAGGCAATCCAAAATAGGGCTTAGTATTTATTCTCCATTTTAGAGACGGAGATACAGGGATAAAGGACTGGCAGGATTGCCTGCACGCAGTAACCAGGCAGTTCCATCTTCGGGGATCCACATGCTCCCCAGGAGGCTGACGTGTGGGAGGAAGCCCCCTCCAACAGCCAGGCTCAGAGTGGACTGCACCAGGCTGATGCTCAGCCAGGAGGGCAAGGCCCGGGGTCCTTAGGAGGCTCCTGAAAGGCAAAGCAGCCCCTTGGCGTGGCTTCACATCAATGATGTCCATGGCTTTAGTGGAAGAAGGCCTGCCACATGTTTTGTTATCCCACTCACTGTTGAGTTTGAACACAGCTACTGGAGGTCAACTTGAACGGAAGGGATTTGTGCCACTGCCAGGTCAGCAGCAGAGGTCCCCAAAGCCTCTGAGTGGATGAGGTTGGGTGATCAATTGGAGGCTGAGAGCAAGGGAGAGAAGGTTAGGATGGGCCTGTGTCCCCCTCAGAGCCCAACTGAATGCCAACAGTCACATGGAGGAACTTGAAAGAGTGCCGTGTCCCAATTGTGGGGGCCAGAGGGTGTGAGATACTGTTTCATGTCATCCTCATGGAGGACACGTAATCATGAAATTACAAGAAAGTCAGCAGAAAAATCCTTCCTTTCGCAGATGCTCCCATATTGAGTTTGTTTGGTGGACATAATCAACTCTAAAAATTATCTTGAGGGATCTGCTGTACACACACAGGTTTGATCTTTTTAAACTTTTGAGAAGAAAATATAGTCCAATTCCAGACTTAGAACTATAAGATTAGTTTGTATTGAAATATTAACTTATCCGTTGAAACATTCTCCTTGTTTAGAAGATAAAAATGTTCTTTGAGTTTTGACCATTATAATTTAATTAAAGTCTTCTCAGGTTTATGCATTTTTAAGTCATTAGTTTTTATTTCAATAAGATTAAAATTTTTCACCAGTTATTTTGTTGGTTAGTTTTGTTTTTAATTAAGTTGTCTTGAAACTCAAACAGAGATTAGCCTCAGTGTTTGGGAAATATCCACCTGCCAGTTTAAGGACATGCCTGTGGACTGGGGTGGGGGTGACAATGAGAGTGTCATGCACACCTGTTTTGCTCAATGGCTGTCACAGTTTGACTTCCTACTCTGCTATTTTTTCCCCCATCTAGCCTTCATGCTAGATGTACTTTCTTTAAAGGATGCCAGCTCTAAGACGTCTCTTAGCTCTGAATGAACAGGTGTGGTACTCAGGCAAAGAAGGCCTGACAACAACCACTTGACACTGTTGACGATGGGAGCAAACGGAGCATCCTCGTCTTAAATGCTGTCTCCACAGCTCTTTTCCCTAATGGAAGGACCTCCATGTCTGTTGCTCTGACTGTCTCCACTTGAGAAATCTGCTGTGGAAGGAGCTGTGGGTCTTTTGTTCCCATCTGCTGCAGATCCTGCCGGTCCCCCCCTGCTCAGCACAGAGGGGCCTGGATCCCTTCACCCCTTCCTCAAGCTCCTGGCTCAGGCCGAGAGGCTTCCCCCCAAGCGTGGCTTATACTAGCGCCTATGGGAAGGAGGGGCTTAGGGACGAGCAGGGCAGGGATCCTAGAGAGCTCTGCCTGAGCTTCAGCGTGAACTTCTTTTCAGGACCAGGGCAAAGCAGAGGTGCTGAAGGTTTTGCTGAGGGCTTCCAACCCGGAGCCCACCTGCCCCACACCTGAGCCACCACTCAGGCCTCTCTCAAGGGGGGTCTGGATTTCCAGGCACCTTCTCCACAGGGTGGCCACAGGGAGCTCAGAGTCTCATTAAAAGAAGGAAATAAAGAATGCAGAGAGGCAGGAGGTTCCCTTAGGCTAACTATAATTGAATCTTATGATTTAACATCATAAATGAAATCATTTGCATTTTCATGAAAAGTATAATTTTAAAGCGTGTTAGCCCAACATCAAGATAACATCTAATATTTATGACTCACTTGGAGACAAAACTTACCTGACCTTAGCTTTCAGCTGCAAAACCTGTGAACTGTTGTGAGCGTGCTTGTATCCTTGATCCACTCCACCAGGTCCATGTGTCTCACCACAGATACGTTAATGTGTTTGCTTAGACACTCTTGGGTGTTGTGTAATTTGTGGTACGCACACTGCATGACTTTCCTAAAACCCAAAACATAGTGATACCTGGGATCTCAGGCAGGGATAGGAGCCTGCATGATCACCTTCCCATTTCATCAGGAGGGAACAGAGGCACCAGTGGACAGGGCAGTGGGCAGGGGCTTGGCCAACGTCAGGCGTGTGGGTGGAGTTGGTGGCAGCCAGCAGCTGCCTTGCCAACCCCTGCGCACCACTGTCTCCAGCCGCCAGGGAAGTCCCATGCATCACAGGCTAACAGGCAGATAAATCCCCTAACAACAGAGCCCTGTGGACCCGCTGGAGCGAGGTGATTCGGCCAATGGAATGGTGCTCTCCCCAACGTGGACATCGTGGGCAGAATGATGCCCTCAGCTGGAGCCTCACGGCTCAGCAGCTCCTTCCTCCTCTGCGCCGCTGCCATGGGCATTCGCTTTGAGCTTTTCTGCTGCATCTTTCTGGCTTACCAAAGCATTCTCACTTTGGTATATATTTAGAGAGAGAATCAATTTTTATTTAGTTTCCATGTGGCTTTCGTTGCTCTGACGCTGCTCTGTACGTGATGCTGGGGTTCGAACCCGCGTCCTTGCACATACCAGGCAAGCACTGTGACTGCTGAGCACCGCCCCAGCCCCTATTTTGGTCAATATTGAGAGTTCAATTTTCATTATACTTCATGCAGAATAGAATGATCATATTTTAAGGAAAGAAATTGTGCCATGGTTATTCAGGACTATCTGTGAAGTGCTGTTCCAGATGTTGAAGATGCAGCTGGAACTAATACCAGGACTCTGCCCTCGGCGGACCTGCACTCCAGGAATGAAGTGAACAGCAAATCAATAAAGAAGTGAATGCCCAGGGAGTACTTAAAGAGCAGGGTCTACCATGGCACCTCGGGATTGGACATGAGCCCCTAGAGCACTGAGGTGTTCATCAGAGAGATGGACAGGGCCTGGAGAGCAGATTGGGAGAAACCTCAATAGTTTAAGATTCGACATTTTAGCAGAAATGGGGAAAAGCAGACGGCCACTTCAAGGACCTCTAGAACCAAGCCAGGCACCCTCAGCAACCAGATCGTGGTGGAGGACAGCAGTAAGGCAGGAGCCCAAGCAAAGGAGAGGCCTGAGGCCTGGGAGAGGGGGACCAGGCTGCAGAGGTCAGTGTGGGCCCAGGCTCAGGACACACAGGAGGAAGTGTGGCCCTGGGGCACCTTTAATGTGTGTTTTCTTCTTCTTTTCACAGTCCAATTCCTTCATAAGAAATGGCCCATGCTCATCTATTTTTTCCTTTAAAATCTTTAGCTGTTTGTCTTTGATCTTCACAGAAATCACCTTTCAGCTTTTGATCAGCATCTTGTTTTTCCTTTGAAGTGTTTTTAGAATAACCCCATCCGTTCAAGTTTCATAACCACCCTAACAGTCCCCAGCCCTCCCCACTCCTAATTAAGTCATTGCCATTACCTTCCAGCTTTTCTTCTTTTACCTAGCTTGTCTAAAAACTGCGGCCCTATCAGGCTTCTGAACCAGCCGTATCTCTATGATTCTCTATTTGAAAGCTCCACAGTGGTTGCCACTTGAATCAAGAACAAATCACCCCATTCTAACGGAGCAAAACAAGGCTTGATGAGGCTACAGGGAAAAATATTTCTACATTTATATAGATTAGCAGTGGGATATTGGGAGAGGGGTTCAAGTAGCGTATGCTAACATCAAGGCTAGGATGGGTGCAGTAGTACCACAGTACCATCCAGAGCCCTTCTAACTACAGGACACAACTGCAATAGTGGTAACAGCTGCAGCAGCTGCAGTCCCAGTGGTTCTTGAGACTTTGCTGTGTCCCCGGCGCTGCCATTCACACACCTTGTCTCATTTTATAGTTACAGGAACTCTAAGAAGAGCTTTTGTCACAGGTGTCCCTCTCTCTGTCTGAGCTGGTAATCAGATGGATGTAGAGAACAGCTCGCAGGCCAGCCTCCCATCAAATATCTCACTGTCCGCACTGAGAACGGAATACTGTTGGGTAGCCGGTGGTCACTGGGTCACCCTCTCTCTAGATGACACAGACTTGGAAAGACTGCTCATAACTCTGCAAGATCACAGCTGGTAAGAGTGCAGCTAGGGTTCAGCCTCAGGCCAGTCGACTCCAAGGTGGTCCTTTAGATCATGTCCTGTGTCCACTTCCTCCAGCCCACAGCCTCGCAGCCCACTCACTCACAAGAGCCCTCTCCTAGTCGTCCCCACACCTGGGCCCCAGTCTGATGCTTTCTGTCTGCACCACACCTATGGCTGCCCCGTGCCCTCCCAGAGGGCACCTGGCTTCTACCTCCTGACAACTTGAGCAAGGAAGACTGACTCCACCACTTCCATCCCTGCATCGCTGCTGCTCTCTGGCTCTCCTAGTCAGACCTGGACCGTCCTACAGATGTGCACTGCAGGCCTCAGTCCACTGAGCGCCAGTCTGTAGGTCTGAGGATCCTGGTTCCACTGAAGAGTGGTGAGCTCATGGTGGGCTCTCAGGCAGTCACTTGTATCCCAGGGGACTGGAGCACAAATGTACCTAGACAACAGCATTTGTGCTGCTTCACAAATGCTCAAAATTAATTATGCAAGATCCCATCCCACCAGGGGGACCAGTAACTGTCTTTGAGTCTCTTGAGTCTCTTCTGAAAATGGCTTCAGAATCTTCTAGATGGAGGGAATTCATGAATAAGAGAATGAATCATGACAGGTAGAAATTTTAGCAGGATTAAAGTGAAGACCACTTTGAGAACAACCCCTGCTCTTGACATCCACATCTCCTATTTGATCCTGAAGCAGTATTTTACCAGGGTCTTGGAACATCACATCACCTTCCTGCTGGGCTTTCCTTAACTCTTGTCCTTAAGGATGAGATATCTGTAAAGTTTTAGAACTGCCCAGACTCCTATTATTTCATAGGTGTTCAAGATAGGTGTCCAAGTTCCACTTCTGATCATTTTATGTACCAAAAAAATTCTGTGACTTATGAATTTTGTGCCCATTGTAATTAAAGTGACTTTTATCTAATCCTGGGGTGGAAACACCTAGGAATCCCAGCACCACACTCCCCAGCCATGGTGGAGGTTAGTGGCATGCCCCAGCAGCTGGCTGCAGAGGTGACCTCCAGCTTTCTGTGGTTACCTTTGATGCTGGGCTGTGAGTCCCTGGACTGGGAGAAGACTTGGTGGAAAGACCCAAGGGCTCTTATGCATCTGTACTGAAAGGTGACAAGATCTAGTGTCACTACTGGCCAATACTTCCTGGGAATGGAGCAAGGCTTGTGAGTAAAAGAGCTTTTGTTAAAGAGATATCAGGATTGCATTCCTGAAAAAAATATGGTTCAACATACACATGCCCCAGTAAATGACCTTCCTTGTGTGGATGAAGTTTATCAGGCAGGCCTGATCCGAGATATGGCGAGGATTTGTGTGACGCCCTTACACAATGTGAACATACCCTATTTTAGTGCATGCTTCAGTTGAGCCAGAGGGGAAGCCAGTCTGTGTCCCACGGCAAGTCAGGCTGGCAGGAAAGAGGAAACACAGTGCGCCGAGAATTTGGTTGCTTTCATTGTGGAATGTTTCAGAAGGGAGCTGTCTCCTCAGGAAAATGAACAGGGTGCTTGAGGGACTTAAAAGTCAATCGAAAAAAAACTAATGCTTCAGATTTTGGCGAGGGATGACCAGACTGTGGCCGGGGTACAGCAGAAGAACATCCACTCCTGGGGCCGGATGTGTGCTCCAGAGGCAGTGGCTGCAGCTGAGGAGCTGGGACAGGCTAGGGGAGCCTTTGAGAAACCAAGTGTGGCTAGTCTGCAGAAGAGGGTCTCCTTGGAGGAACCATCAGAGAAGGCTGTCCCAGAAACGTCTGAGAGTTGGACAGAACTGGAGGTGGGGGGTTTCTGTTTGAGGAGACATGGGAAAAAGAGAGAAATTTAAGTTAAGGGAATTCTCGGGCATCTGAATTGGGGGACAGGAGGGACAGCAGTGCACTTGACTTAGGATTGAGCAGAAGCAAGCTAGCTAACAGAGAACCATCACAGTCTCGATTTTAGACTGAGTTTGTAGTGTCCAGAGATGTCTGAGGGGAACTGTCCAGGGTGCCCCTGGTATGGGTCAGTCAGTCTGTAACCAAATATTTTTTGAGAATTTACTGATGCCAAGATACCAAGTCCCTTTCTGGGGTCAGGAACATGAGACTCTCACAGGCAGTACCTGCTTTCTGCTCACCTCCACTGGTCATTGCACTTTTGTGTGATCCTAAGCAATAGGATGGGAATGTCTCAGCCCGTCCCAGAACCTTCCCAGGGAGCCCGAGGGGAGAGACAGGAGACGCGATAAATGAGAACAAATGGGCGTGGATGCTGGGAAGAAATTCCCAGGGATAACCCAGGGCTCTGTGGTGGAGAGTGGCTGATGGGCAGAGGCTGGGAGCTGCTTGCCAAGCTCAGGGAAGGCCTCCACAGCCCTCACCAGGTTCCAGAGTCAGATGAAGGGATCCAGGGTCATCATTGAGATGGCAGCGGAAGGACTTTAATTGCTTCCAGATTTAGGAGCAAGGACAGATACTCCATGCTGCCAAAGCTGCCCCGGAAACACTCCGCAGGCCTCCTCCCCGAGCCACACGTGAAACAACACAGGGTGGCCAGGATGCTGTAGTAGGGACAGTCTGTGAAGCTATCACAGGTTCCTGATGCTGCATACTGGAGCCGGGCAGAAAACTGAAGCCAAAGTAGCTCACACAAGGTCAGGGCATTAGCCCCAGGGCATGAAAATCTGGGTCTAAGACAAGGAAGACAGGAGTAGAGAGAGGAACTGAGGAGGGAAGAGCAGCGGGTGGGGGCCTAGAAGCTATCCAAATGCTAGGCAGGGCCCAGGTGCTGGCTTCCTAGTCCCCTCTCCCATCCCTGAGTGTCCTGTCGTGGGCAGAACCTCCAGAGGAATGGGTCACCTTTTGAGATGTCACCTGCCCATGATGTCATCTGAGCGGCCACAGTCAGTGCCTCATCTCCACTCATCTAGAAAGCTGTAGGAAAACAGCTTATTCTGGAAGCAGCCAAGCAAGTGCTCGTGCTTTCTTATTTGTACCACATGTGTAGATCAAGAAGCGAGGCTCAAATATCTGTGCGTGGGACGGAGCACGTGGGTGAGTTGAGCTGGAGGTCAGCACATGCAAACTCACCTTCCTTTCCATAACTCTGCTTTCACTAGCTGCCGTTTTCTCTCAACAGTCCCTCCCAGTAAACTCAGGGCCATCATTTTTAGCTACTTGCAATTTAAAACTTAGACTCTTTTTGATAATATCCAGGTGAATTAAAGATTGCCACTTGAACACTGTTCCCAATTCCAAACCTTTCCCTTCCCTCAGCTTGGCCAAGCTGAGCTCCACCTGGCCTGGGATTCCTGGGAACTGGCCTCTTTGCCTCCTCTCCCATTCCACGTCTACATGCAGCCCGTGCGGATGGCAGCAGGAGGCTGAGGGCACAGAGGCCCATTTCCGTGTGTCTTGGTGGCATGAAGCCTGGGCTGTTGCCATGTGGCTGTAGCAGCAGCTGTTTTCAGTTGTCAGATTTCAGGAACATAGGCAGCGTTGGTCAGCGTTGGTCACTGGAGCAAACCCCTGAGAAAACACTCAGAGGAGGAAAGGGCTGCATTGTCAGCAGCTCTACTGTTCTGGGCCTGAGGTGAGGCACAGCATTGTGACAGTGGCCACGAGGCAGAGGGACTTGCCCACCTCCTGGCAGCGAGCAAGCAGAGAAGGAGAGAGGGGAAGGTCCAGGCCTGGGACCATGACCAACTTACTACAATTAGGGTCCACCTGCTGGGGTCTCACTACCTCCCAATGATGCCATCAACTACAAATCCATAGTGGATTAATCCATAGCCCCCATGACCCAGTCACATCCCAAAGTCCCCACCTCTGAGCACCACTGCACTGAGACCCAGCCTGCAGCACAGGAACCTTTGGGGACATTCCAGACCCAAACCACGACATTCCTGGTCATTCTTCTGCAGAGGGTGTTTACCAGGGGTATGGTGGCCGGCTGTGCCCCATCAGCCCACACTGAGCCTCTTCTTGCCATGGGAACCTTTGTGCCCCTGTCCTTGTTCTTGTCCACTTCTCACTCACGCATGCAGGAGCACACCCTTCTGAACAGCCTGGTATTCCCATCTGCATCAGAAGCATAAGATGTCTGTGCTCCAGGATCTCCTGAACCTTGGCAGGTGGACATCTTCTAAGGCACTGCTGCTTTCCAGTGTCAGAGCAGGACGGAGGCAGGAAAAGTGCTGGGTCTCAGACCTCGCCTTTCCTGGCTCCTTCCTTCACCCCTCTGCCTCCGGGTCTCCTTTCCTTCTGACTGCTGGAACCTTCCCCGAGCCGCCAACTCCTTCTCTACAGAGTGGCCTTGCTGTCCTTTCCCTGGGGCCCATGATATCTGAGGGCTGCAGGGATTCCTGAATTAACACTTTTAGGATAGCCAGAACATCGACTGGTTAATCTGCAGATTCACAGATAAGACCTGCTCACATGCACAGGGAAAATAAAGTGCTTAACTTTAGCAAAATGATTCTTTAGGTGTAAAGAAAATCAGTAATGTCTGATGACCTCCTATTGATTTTCTTCTCATTTATTAAAATGCCTCTTATTTACTTCCCTAACAGTTGAAATAATCAACTTGCAAAGGTTTAATGGGGTTTGTCATGTGCTAGGCAGTGACAGACAGAGTGCCTCTGAAGGCGGCTGGCCAGCTTTCGGAGGCTCTGAGGAGGCATCAATGGCTCCAGTCTTCCGAATCGTTCCCATGAAGATGCACAAACAAAACAAAAATGTCAAAGACACACAAAACAACAGATGGTCAGACTGAAATCACCAGCCAGGGCCTGTGCAGGGAGCTCAGCAGCATGCTTCTCTCTTCTGCTGCGGAGGCCTAAAGGGTAAGTGTGAGCCAGTTATTCCTCTATGTCTAGACAGAACATTGCCGTTGGAAAGGGAAGCTTCTAGAAGAACTGCATGGGAGTCAGGGCATGAACTTGGGTGATATTGACTGGTTCTCTAGTCTGTGGAGGAGGCCAAAGGAGGATGTGTGAGCCAATTATTCCTCTATGTCTAGACAGAACATTGCTGTTGAATAAGGAAGGTTCTAGAAGAACTGCATGGAAGTCAGGGCATGAGCCTGGATGATACTGACTGATTCTCTAGTCTGCAGCAGAGGCTGAAGGGGGAAGTGTGAGCTAGTTATTATTCTATATCTAGACAGAGCATTGCCGTTGGAAAGGGAAGCTTCTAGAACTGCATGGGAGTCAGGGTATGAGCCTGGGTGATAGTTACCAGGAGTGTTTGATGTGTGGGTGAGGAAGGTACACTGTAGCAGCAGTTTCTGTGGTCGGAGCATTCAGTGAGTTCCCAACCAGAGGCCTGGTGTGTGCTGCCTCAGGCAGCAGTTGCAGGACCTGACAAAGCAGATGCTTCTAGACTTGGAGGGGCTGCTCATCCCAGCACACCAAGGTTGATTCTGGTGAGTCCCAGTGGGGAACTGGTGCTTAATCCCGTGCTCATTTGACACTCGAGTTTAACACCAGTAGGCATCTTCAGGCAATTGGTAAAACTACGTTGAATTGATATTGAAGGTAAACTCAGGTTTTATTACTGTAGATCACCTGGGCCTCCTTGGAAGTGTCATTTTGAGTACTTTCAACTTTGCCACCTCCTGTTAACTTTCATACGCTGTTTTATTAATATCCCTGCATACAATAAGTAATCCACAAAGTCACATGAGTAGTTAAAGAGAATGTCACCACATAGTCTCCACTGGAAGCTTATATGTTTTCTTTATATCTCCATAAATAAGGTCTTTCTTACTTTATGTTACTCTCTGTGTTGTTTTAGAATGCTACTAACACATACACCGTTATTTATAAATGTCAGTAATCCTTTTTCACTGCACACTGGTCCATCCCAGGATCCCACACCATAGCACAATGACAAAACTAGAAAACTACTTCCAGTAAACCCCTGCACCTGGCCATATTTTCTTACATAAATTGTGATGGCATGTTGATGATCGCTAACTCAGTGATTACTTCCTGCACCTCCACCCGTGGGCAGTAGAGGACGGGTGTCTTGGGAGTCTAGGTTCTGTGGCCATCTTGGCTTGCCTTCCTCCGTTGATGCATTAGTCCTGTCCGTCGCCGATGCTGACTTTCTGTGATGTAAATAACCCTGTCATTAGACATGCATGCGTAACAAAGGCAGCATTTCCTGATGGATCTAATGCTGTCTGTCCCCTTCACTCTGCGAGCGACGCCTTGGGGTACTTGTCTGCATAAAGCAAGGCGCTGCTGTGATGTATGGCCAGACTGATTGTGCCAAAACGGCAAGTAGACTCTGGGTAGGGTGATGAAGGAGGGGTAGGTGTGATCTAAATGGGTCAGAAAGTGAGGCAACGCGCGTGCATTCTGCATGGAAGAGGTACGCAAGAGCATGAGCGCAAGGTGACAAGTGTCTTTAGGACAACATCCATGGTGGCTGTGCGGGTTTATTAAACCCCTGGTATATCACAGAGGGCAGATTGCCTTGTGGGCCTTTGCTCAGAGCTCTTGGTAAATGTGCATGATTTCTACAAGAAACAGTAAACATGGATATCTGAAATCTATTTTAACAATAAAGTTTGGCAAAGTTTAATTTAGAAATGAACTTTAAGAGAGTCAGGCATGGTAGTGCATACCTATAATCTCAGCAGCTGGGGAGGCTGAGGCTGGAGGATCGCAAGTTCAAAGTCAGACTCAGCAACTTAGTGAGGCCCTAAGCAACTTATTTTGTAAGACTATGTCTCTAAATAAATAAATAGGGCTGGGGGTGTGGCTCAGTGGTTAAGCGCTCCTGGATTCAATCCCCAGACCCAAAAACAAAAAGAAGAAAATGAACTTTAAAAGGCATGCCAGCTTAGGTGGAACTGAGTTTTCTGAGCCATGGAAAAGCTTGCCCATGTTACTATGTTTCTGCTGACCTCTTGCAGGACCTTCCTGTCCTGTGCTCCTCCAGGGCAGGGTGCTGCGTCAGCATTCCTACACTCCTCACAACCACTTCAGAGAGAAGAGGCACTTGCTAAGTGTCTGTCACATGAACCTGGGAGGTAGCAAAGTGGAAACACATCAGTAGCTGAAAAATAGAAATTGTCAAATTAAATTCTGCATAAGAATCACTAGGCCTTCTCTGTAGAATGCAGACTCCCAGGCCCCCACCCTCAGACACTGACTCAGGGAAGGTCCACAGGTGGACAGCCACCAGGAGACTAAATACCAGCAGTCCCAGCCATGGTCAAATGAAATATTCACAGCTGAAGGCATGCTGATGTCCCTGCTCACTGGGACCACAAGAACAAAGGTAATTAACTGGGAGACAGAAGGAGACACCAAAGGGGATAAGGTGCCTTTGATTTACGTGTTTTGACCTCGCTAATTGGAACCTAATTAGTACATTCCGAGCGCAGACATTAAGTATCTACTTACAGTGATAAATCTTAGATGTATATGTCTTAATTAAACCTAAATCTCTCTTCTTAAAGATAAGCATCAGATTTCCCTGTGATAGTGCAGTCTTAATCTGTTGCTTTCTTAAATAGACTCTATTGGCAAAAGCACTGATCCATATGAAAACAGAACAAAAGTGTAGATTATGAGGGACACGAAGGGGATTGGATGTAGTGAAAATGTCCTGTAATAAATTCAGGATGTTAACCAAACACAACATACAGCACCCCCTGGGAATGGGCAAATGGCTGTCACTGGAAAAGATGGTCTGAGAAACCTGAGAACCGGGGAGGCCAGGAATGTGCAGTGCGCACGCCCAGTTCCCTGCGCAGGAGCCAACGTTCTTGAGGGCAACCTCTCCACTCAGGATGCCATGCAGGGCAGTGACCGCGCACCTCCCCGGGACAGGGTTTCACACACTCCCAGGTCCTGAGATACGCGTATCACAGGTCAAACCGAACGAGGCTCAAAGGGCGCCTGCCTGAAGGGGCTAAGCAGAGAGAGGCGGATAGCCACTCACCAAGGCGGATAGCCACACGGTGAGTGAATCCGTCTCCGAGTCTCAGTCTCTCTCTGTCTCGGCCTCTCTTTTCATCTCTGTTCTTCTCTCTCTCTCTCTCTCAGCAAAACTTAAGAAGTAGTGAAAATGAACCATAACACTGTCTGGGGACATAAATCAGCTATTGTATGCCTGGACTCTCAGGGGCAGGAAGCCATGCAGGATCTACTGTGGGCCTGACTCCGTTTCATAATATTTGGAATGACCTATGGGTTGGGGCCCCTTGGCCTCTGGGGACTGATGTGATGTGGAGGAGCCTTTTTGGGATGCTGGTTGTCTGCTGGAACCCCTCCCTGTGGCTCAGGCTGCTTGCTAGCATGGTAACTGAGTTCCAAGATGGAGCGACCCAAGGGCCCAGGGTGGAAGTGCATGGCACGTTTATGACCTTAGCCTTAAGATCTGCTTAGGCTCACCTCCTCTGTAGGTTGAGAGAGTCACAGAGTTCTGTCTGGGTTAAAGGAGAGGGCATTGTCCCCACACATCACTGGAGGACTGTCAGCATGATTTGGTGCGAAAAACAGTGGAGTGCGGGGTGTGGTGACAAATGTTTTTGGAGAGCCTAGTCGGCCACATTTCTGATCTGCTAACTTCGTCATTCTCTCCAGGCAAGAGCCTTCAAAATTAGTTCATGAGGGAGGAGAGAAAATCCAAAAGTTTCTCATTTCCTTCCCGTGTGACGTAGACCTATGCTGTATGTTTCTAAACCTTTCAGGACCCACTCACATAGGCAGCTTACAGAAACATGTCCCAGATGCGCGTAGGCCTTGGGCAAAGCTGAACGCGTCCTGTTATTTCATATACACTCATGTTGCAAAGTGAAGCAGCCGACACCACTCGTGTTTTCTCTGGGCCAGGGAAATACCTGAACTATTTCAAGTGCTACGTAACTGTTGCATCGTGACAACCCTGAGTTGAGGGCCCAGGTTTGCAGTGAATCAGGGACACATGACCCAAGCAGAGTGCACTGTGAATGCCACCACTATCTGGAGACCACAGGAGAGACAGGGTCAGGCATATACGTTCACTGGTGTGAGTCAGCTGGGCTCCTTTTACTGTCCTCCAATTGTGAGAAAATCTAGTAGATTTTCAATGTGTTCTCAGGTGAGAACTGAATTTGGCCCTTCTGACAAATCCAGCGATGCCTTTTGGTGACGCTGTTTGAGGATGATTTAATAATCGTAGCTGGTGCGTTTAGCTACTTACACACTCACAGATGGCAAATAAGATCTCAAGAATCCCTGAAGGAAGCTGTATTTGTGGCTAAGGTCTGGAATGAGGAGGGAAGCAGAAAATCTAATTTCAGAATTGATTGTTTTGTTCCTGCGCGGCAGTGCACTCGATAGCTCCGCACGGTCTGGGTGATTTTCCAAGCTCGTGGTGTGTTCTCCGGCTGTGCTTTCGGCTCTAGGATATTCTGACTTACTATGAAATGTGTTCCAGACTTAGCTTGAATGCTTAAGTTTACTACAAAGGTTTATGCTTTTGATCTCCTATAGACACCTGAACCTAAGCTTGAAATGCAGATAGTAGGTTTCAAGCCGTGAATTAAAAAGGCAAGCGGAAGTGGTCCCTGAGCAGGGAATGAATACTGCACCACAGTTAAAGCAGGTAGCTGTGGCTACTTTGCCATGCAGTCCAGAAAAATATTCTTTAATCATGTGATGATTCGCACTGCAAATAGACCCACAGGGCTGGCCCTCTGCACAACCGCAGGAGAGTCTATGGGCTATCCCCGTCCCTTGTAAACACGAGCTTGAGCGTCTGTTCTCTGCTCCAGCACTCATTAAACTCCTGGACACAGACCCTTGCCCCAGAACTATTGATCCTTCATGTAGTGCAACAGCCGGCCACAGTGATGCATTTCCAGCGAGTCCTGCCTGACAGCTCAGCTTTCTCTACAACCTATTGAGCTGTGGACTTGGAGGCTTTTGCTACATCCTCAATGTGAAAACACACTGTCCCACGGGTGATCTATGTGAGATAAAATATAACAAAAAGTTAAAACTGCAATTTCTTTTGGCCGCTCATCTTGAAACAAAACCAGGTGGGCTTCTTCAGGATATCTGACTTTGTACGTGAGAAAATAGCTTGGGCTTACTGCACCTGGGTCACCTGGCTGGCAGAGCACCAGAAAACTTCAGAACCCTGCACTTCTATCCACCCTGAGCATCACACGGGCAATAAACCCCCAAGTAAACAAAAAGATGAAAAATGAATGCTTACTGAATCGATTTTATTCCAGCAAATCACATTATATATTAAATTTCTTAGAAGCATGAAAATATCAAGATTTTTATTGCTCAACTTAATTATGTTCTTTGCATGCTAACTCTTATTTCTTAAAGAAGAGAAATGATCCAAAAGGATCAAAATTAAAACATAATTTTTCCTAATGCAAAAAGCCTTTTTTGTGACATGATATGCTTAACACTGAAGAAAATAAATAAAATGGAATTACATCCCAGGACCAGAGGACTCAGAGCACTAGCAAACGCTCTCATTCAGATGGCTAAAAGGTTCCTCTAAATGATATTTTGAGAGTGCTTGTATCAGCACACCCCAAATCTGAAAATGCTTCCTGTTTATATATTGACAGGAAAATGCTGATGAGGCGCACGTTCTCTGAATACGGGCTCAGCCCCTGGTGCACTTTTAAACAGAGACAGTTTATGCTGGCATCGGGATTTAATGCGCTGATTGTCACATTGCCTCTGCTTGTCATCTCTGTTCACTCTGCTCCGTCTTTAAATATTCATGGATTTCACACGTACTGCAATGGACAGCTGATCAGAGCCTGTCGAAGGAGGAGGAGCAGAGACCCCTGCCCATTAATGAAATATTTCCAACTGATTTCTGCTCTGGGCAAACAGACCCTTCCTTCTACATAATGTTTAGCATATGCAGTTGGAAACAATAGTTACAAGGCTCTTGGTTAGGTGAACCACCCTGGGTCACAAAGCCAGTTGGGGACCAGGCTAGGACACCAGCCCACAAACTAACCATTACCCCTGTTTCTTCTGCACCACATTAATTAGCACAATTCCCTTCTTAAATCCAGGGAGCAACACTTCAGTGTTCAGTGTCTTCTCTTTCCCCTGGATGCCTCTGGACTTATCATTTAATGTTTATCTATTTAATCAGTAATAAATTTGAAATTGGTGAATGTTCATACTTTCCTGTAGGGGAAAAATTATACAAATTTCAGAAAAAATGTCCAGGATTCCAAAGCAGCAAGGGGACCATCAATGGAAGTTACAGAGGACCAAAACTGAGGGAGTCCACAGATTCCAGACTCAAGATCCCACTCATGTTTGGAATTGTGGTGTCCAATCCAAATTCTGACCATGTTTAACCAGTACGAGCTATCTGCACACATGTCAGTGACCCAGGAGGCTGCATAAGGCACTATCCTTACAAGCCACAGGCATGGTGACTGCTGTAATCATCTACCTGAGCACCAGCATCCTGAGCACCCTGTCGTAGCTTATTTCCCTTCTCAATTCTTCATGGACATGTTGGCATGATTGTATATGCGCAACTTCAAGGGGTACCATAGTATTCTTTTGACCTTTAAACTCTATGCCCACAAGTGATAGATTCCTTATTGGGCTTTCATTGATGAATCAAGGGAAATTTTAATTGGGTAGCAATTCCATATGCACCCACAACTAAGGACATTAACATCTGACATGAGATAAATTTAGTAAAATCTTTAAGATAGTTGAATGGGAATGAAATAAAATGAATCAAACCACTTTATAGGATTATGCACTACATGAGACCTGAATGAGAATTTCACTTTATAAACTTTTAAGTTGAATGATTTGATATTTTTGTTTTGATTTTTGAGAAGTTCAGTCATGTTATCATTTATACTAATGATTAAGCGAGACCAATACTGCAAACTGACCTCCAAGCTTGCCCGGCCACGCCTTTGTCAGGGGAGTTTCAGCTCAGGTGGGCCAGTTGCCTGGTGCTGGTGCGTGTAGGTAACATTTGCATCCAGAAATGTGGCTTGGTATGTTCCCTTAATTCTTTCCTGAGGAGGAAGAGGGTCTATTTATTGATTAAACTAGTTCTGAGATTTTTTTCCTTCAGATATACTGATATCATCAGTTATATAGTTTGCATACTTACAGTGTAAAGTACAGAATTAAAATGCCTGGATGGTAGTCACTGCTCTGCCAAATACTGCTCATCCGGTATCAGACAGGTTTGCGTCATTCACCTCTTTAAGGTGACTTTTCATCATCAGTACAAATGATATAGCAATGAAATCCAACCAGTTTTACTTTCTCCCTGGGATTCTTGTAAGGATATGTGATGTAGCGGTCTGCGAGGCTGGGTTCCACATCCTACCCCTCCTGCTTCCTGTCTGAGTCTGATTGTGTTAGTCAGAGATCTTCAGTTATCAGCAGCAGAATCCAACCAAAATTAGTGTTAACAAAAAATATAATCATCTGTGCACCAAGTGGCTGTTGGCCTGGCCAGGCCCAGGTTCTTGAACAATATCTTCCTGGAGCTTTTTCCTAACTCAGCTCCCCCGACCCCTATTTTACCGTTCTCAAATAGACTCTGATGGGGGCAGAGATGGTCACAGCTGGGACCCTATTTATATTCCGTTAGCTTTGCCAAAATCGCACAGCCAAACCAACAGCTGCCGCAGGGAGGTTTAGAGATCTGATTGGCTGTGCTTGGGTCAGGTGCGCGCTTGGACTTAGGAGACAGGGCAACCCCCAGCCCCGCTGCCCTGTCTTGAAGGAAGGAAAGGCAGGGCAAGATGCGGCTGCCCAAGGGATGCCAGGTGCAAAAGGCACACATCTGTCACCTCTTCCTAGTAAGCTACTTGGAGTCCAGATATATTTTTCCCATTATAAACCTTCAAAAAATACCCTTTTCTAATATGTAACTGTACCACATACAACTTTAACAAAAAGAGAAATACCTTGCAAAAATAATGTGTATGTTTTTGTGGACTGTCAATCTCTCTCCAGTGCCCTCATCCTACCCCAGTTTCATCTCTGTACCCAACTAACAGACAAGCTTAGGTAAGAAACCGGCCTTTCCCAGCCTCTAAGAGTCCTGATGCCCGCACATCTCTCACAATTCACAACAAAGAATCCACACCCCTCTAAGAAGTGTTTTCCCCACCTTGTGATTTTAGATGAGCCACTTTGGAGGACAACGTGTCTCTTCCCCACAGGACTTAGTTGTTGACACAAGAGGCAGCCACAGCTGTCAATGGCTTTCTACCAATTCCTCCAGCAAAATGAGCAGCGCTCCCTTGAGAGATTAGCAGGCCAATGAGAAAAAGTCACATGTCTACCAAACCAGCATAGAGTAGGCACTCATTTAATGCTAATTAAATAAATATTAGAGAAGCATGTCCTGCATTACAAATGATTTTATAGATACCATTACAAAGGTGGTTGTTATTAGTGCCCAAGGCTAAGGGTTACTTTTGGTTTGTGGGTTTTTACTTGTTTTAGCAGAGTAAAAAACTGGATTAGGAGAGACATTAATCAAACAAAAATAAAGGTGTATAAGCTCAAGATTCAGACTGTTTTTGAGATGAGAGTGGTGTCCCTCTCCATCTGAGTTCATTATCCAGGTTTGAGAACTGACTCATCCGAGCTTTGAAGCCACAGTTGTGTGACAGCTGCAGAGCTGCCAAATAAAGTAGGTTGCAAGATGCATCCCCTGCCTTGTGTAGCACAAATTTAACTTTTTTGGTAAAGATGTCCACTTAGAGTATTTCTTTCTCCAACCGCAAACAATATTGAGTTTGGGTTTTCTAAGTTTAGCAGCATGAAGGTTCTCCCAGCAGTGAGCCCTGAAGAGGCTTGCAAAGTCAACCGCCATCCTCCCCGCTCTCTGAAATGCGTCCCTAATGACAGTGCTAGATGTTGAAGTCAGCAACTTCCAACTATTCCGCATCCTCCGAATTAACCGAGTGCTGCTGTTGTTTGTTTGTTAAGAGAGTAACAGTGAGAGAGAAAGAATCAATTTTATTTAGTTTTTATGTGGCCTTTGTTGCTCTGACACTTCATTGTGTATGTGGTAGTGCTGGGGTTTGAGCCAACGTCCTCACACATGCCAGGCAAGCGCCGTAACCACCAAGCCACTGCTCCCGCCCCTTAACTGAGTGTTTTAACAGGTCAGTTATGTTGGTTTCCAGGCCTACTTTTGCTGATTGTGCTTAATATTGCATCTATTAATTTAATTAAAAATCACATAATCCAATGAACAATTGATACCAAGTGAATTGTTTCTACAAAAAAAGCTGAGTTGAGTGATTTACAAGGATTTAATAAGGTGTGTTTGTTAGAAGCTATTTTCAATTATTTATATGTGAAATAATTATAAAAATGGAAAGCAGAATTCTAAACTATTCTAAATTCTAAAAACTCTAAAAATTAAGTCTTCCTTCCAATTGCTTTGCTACTGCCTTTGTGTCCTTGTTTTACTTTAAAGAAATCAAAATTAGAAACTATAGAAAAACTGATTATGAAAGAATGATGACTCTCCAGTAAGTGGATCCACACTTTAAAGAATAGAAAAAGCATTGACCCGCTGGTGAATGCTTTCTCTCATATGTGGATGGTAGAGCACAATAAAAGAAACGGGGAGGGAAGGACAAGATCTCAGAGAGATCCATCAAATCAACTGACGAAGAAAAGGAAGCCTCTAGAGCAAAGGAAAGAGAAGGGGAGAGGGGAGGAAGAGAGGGAGGGAATGGGAGAGATGCAGATGTTGTAGAGCATACTTTGCACGGCTGAGATGCTAAATAGTTTCCACGCAATCATTAAAACTTGGAAAAGTTAAAAAAAATACAATCAAAGGGAAATCAGCAGAGGAAAGAGATCAGGGACAGGGAGAAGGGAGTGGGGGAAGGGCTGGGGAGGGAATTGGGCCAAAATACAGTTATAGTGTATGCATGTATGAATGTGTAGCAACAGATCCCTTCATTATGTACGAGTATAATGCACCAATGAAAATTAAAACAAACAAATAAAACCACTGGCACACAGGAGCATAAAAAATTGCTACATAGTTTGCATTTATATGCTTCAAAACTAATGAAACATCCATCAGTTTTCTGATTAACCTACCATACTTGCCTCTAGTAGGCAGCCCCCCAGCCCTGGATTCTGCCGCTCTGTGTGACCTCTTGCTCTGACTTCTCTCCCAGAGTCCTCTCCCACTGCCCCCGACCTCTGCTGCTCTCAGTGATCTCCTTTGACACTGACCCCTTAGGATTTGTCTCTCCTAAAACATCAGTGTCTGCCATTTAAAGAAGTCTCCTTGATCTTCCTTTTTATTTCCTGAAAGATGATAATCGTGTTCTCCATCCTAGAAACCCTGCATAACATCCTTAAGCAAGAGATCAGACTTTTATTAAACTAGCAGCTCAAACATTTTCTTCTTCCGTACCTAGGGGATGTAATCAGAAAAACATCCAAATATCTATATCTAATTTACATTTGTATTAATGCAAGTTTAAGGTGTTCTTGGTCATGAAAACTCTTAAGCTATTGTTTTAATTTAATGACTTTATATTCCATCATGCATCTATGGACAAAATTCATTCCTCCATAGCTGGAAATGCTGGAACAAAAATAACAGAGAGCTAGTTTACTTCCTGGTAGATTTTCAAACCAGCTTTCCAAGACTGTCAGTGAAACAAGCCCTTCACTTTCTATTCCTACTGTGGGCTTATTATTATTATGGAGGCCTTATTATTTTATGTCAGCCAGAAGTTTATAAACTTTCTGCTTAGAAGATTGGTTCTACATGCTCAAGAAAGTGTGTAAAATCTTTATGCTGCAGAAACTTCCGCATTACTGGGAAATGCTTGGTAATAGGCTCACTTTCGTTGTGCAAAATTGGCCGTGCTGGAATTTGAGAAGGGATGGTGGTACCCGGCCCATCAGGATGGCATACGGTGCAGGAGATCAGAGCCCCACGGGGCACTTTCCCTATTACTCACCTTGCCTTGGGCTGTGAGGGGAGCCAGAATGTAAGCCAGATTGTTGGATAAAGAGTTTGACTGGCTCCGTAGGAGGGATATCATCCTTAAGAGGGTCAACTTCCTAGCCTTCTCCCCAAGGGAAGGCTTTTTTGTTGTTGTTGTTATTAGAACACATTTTAATGTGTATTTTTTAATCATTTTTATTAGTTAAAAATAGACTTACATTTAGGAGGGAGTCATTGTCATACAATCAAGAACAAATTTATAATGACAGAGCAAACTGATGCCATTCTATGGTTTCCCCCATTGGGTTCCCAATGGTTCCATGTTTCCTCCTATTTAACCCTCGTGGAAGTCGAAGGATCCCCATTGGGTTGAATCCCTCTTACCTCCTCCCTCCATCATCCTGGATAGCCTTCCTATCCCCTCCCCCCTCCCTGCTAACCTCACTTTGTCCCCCAGCATCATAGCAAGGTTCCCTCTGCTCGTGTAAAATTTCATACATGTTGAGGTTATTATTAGCTGAGCCATCTATCATACTGTTTCTGATTGTATTCTAGCTTCCACAGATGAGAGAAAACATTTGGCCCTTGAGTCTCTGAGTTTGGGATATTTCACTTAACATAATTTTTTCCATCTCCATCCATTTGGCTGTGAATGCCATGGTATCGTTTTCTTTAACAGCCGAGTAGAATTCTGTTGGGAACATGAGGTTCAGCTGGCTTGTAAGAGAATTGGTGGTAAACAACTCTAAGGGGTCCAGCTGGCTTGTAATTAGCAAATTGCCTGACCACGTGACTAAGCTATTCGGCCACTCATTTGTTACAATTGGAGAAAGGTGTTTGCATTGTACCCTATTGGTTATTGTAATGGATAAATAGAGTAGCAGCTAGTCAGGTGAGGAAGCAGCCAAAGAGAAAACATAGAACCAGAGGAGAAGCGGCCCAAGAAGGAAGTAGCCAAAGAAGAAGCAGTAGCCAGAGAAAAGCAAGCAAGCAGCCCTGTCCTGAAGGAAGAAAGCAGAGAAGATGCATAGAACCGGAGAGATCAGCAGAGACGTCAGAGATCAGCAGCGGTAGAAGATGCAGGTCCCATGTTCCAGCTGCTGGCGTTCGCCCCCTTGTTCCCGGCTCCCCAACCCTTCCTAACTCAGCCCCTCGGAGGATGGCTCAGGCTTGCTGGGTCATTCTACCCGTTCCTCACTCTGGAGTGCAGCGGGGAGCGACTCCTCGCCCCATCCCCTTCCTAACTCGGCCCCTCGGAGGACGGCTCACTAGGTCATTCTGCCCGCTCCTCGCACAGGAACGCTGTGGGGAGCGACTCCTCTTCCCCGGTCCCCAGACCCCAGCCCTGTCCTGCCGGCGCCCGGTTCCCAGTGTCCTGCTGGCCCCCCGGGGAACGGCTAAGGCTCGCGAGGCCGCCGTTCCACCCGCTCCCCGCTCCAGAACCCAGGGGGGAGCGACAGAATTCCATTGTATATATGTACCACAGTTTTTGAATCCACTAGTCAAGTGAGGGGCATCGGGGTTGGTTCCATAATTTAGCTATATTAAATTGAGCGGCCATAAACATTGATAAAGCTGTGTCTCTATAATATGCCAATTCTAGCCCTTTTGGGAAAATACCCAGGAGTGGGATAGTGGGGTCATAAGGCAGTTCCAGCCCCAATCTTTTGAGGAGTCTCACAGTGCTGTCCAGAGTGGCTATACCAGTTTGCAGTCCCACCTGCAATGTGACAGTCCTCTTTTCTCACAGACCCTGCCCAGGATCTGTCATTGTTCATATTCTTCATTTTTGCTACTCTGACCAGAATGAGGTGGAATCTCAGTGAAGTTTTGATTTGCATTACTCTGATTGCTAGTGATGTAGAATATTTTCTCATATATTTAAGGGCTTTTCGGACTTCCTCCATTGAGAAGTTTTTATTTAGTCCCATAGTCCATTTATCAATTGGATTATTTGTGGTTTTGGTGTTTGATTTTTTTGAGTTCTTTGTATTTTCTGGATATTAGCCCTCTGTCCAAGATGTAGCAGGCAAAGATCTCTCCCATTCTGTAGGATCTGTCTTGACACTCTTGACTAAATCTTTAGCTGTGCAAAAGCTTTTTAGTTTGATTGCATTCCATTCATTTATTCTTGACTTTAGTGCTTGCACCGTGGGTGTCCTGTTTTGAAAGATCATTGGACATGCCCTTCCTATAATCTATCCAAGATGGTCCTGTTTAAACTTTATCCATCAGGAAAATAATTGTTTTCCCCAGTCAATTGCACTCATCTGAGAGAACTGTATGAACTAATCCATTCCATAGCTGTTTCTGAGGGCATTTGGGGGAAGACATGGTTTTACCCTCTGTAACACTAACCTGAATAATTTCCCCTCATTTGGTATCTTTCCATTCTCAAAAGAAACCTTGATGGCCAGGACTGTCAACACCACACTGATCACAAAATGAGGTCTTGTCACCTCTTGAGAGAGTCCCAAGGGGTTCTCCCATCTTTTTGTTCTCAGGCCGCAAAGGTGACCTGTCATGTGGGTCAACAATTTTATATCCGCATCTCTCTGTCTCGCCACATCCACTGTAGACTAACCAGTGCTATAATCACATCTGCTAGTGCAACACAACTGAGCACAGGCTTCACCAAGCCTGCGCGTGCTCGGTGACTACCCTGGCACCTTCGGGACTACGAGAAAATTAACATGCTTCATAAAGCTTGGGACTCTTCACTTAATCTACACGTATCTTCAAAGCTAATGAAAAGCAAGTTTTGAAGTGTGGAAAGGCTCTTTTCACTATGAGAAACAAGTCCAACTGATTTTAGGAATAAAACAACCATCAACAAAGTGGTGGTGAGAGGGAATAAAATATATTTTCATGTGAATGAGGAGAATCAGGCTTTTGCAAAATTCTCCTGAGGAAAAGGATTAACTAGGTGGAAATAAAGGAGAGTGCACAGGAAGAAGCCCATGCGCTAAGCACCAGTTGGGCCCAGCGCAAGTTGCCTGTGGATCCCAGTCCACAAGGAAAGAGCTCAGCACCTCTCCAGAGCGAAGCCCCTGGAGGTTTCCAGCAATCTCCAATGGAGTAGTGGCAGCCACTCTGTCCATCAGGGAAGGAGCTTGACTCAGCCATGTGAGTTGCCAGAGTAGCTCAGCCTGCAGCCACCTGCAGTGTGATTGGCTGGGTGGTGGGCGTGGAACCTGGCGCCGCAGAAATATCCACTGTTGTGATTTCAAGAGCAAGATTCTCCTGAGCAGCTGGCCAGTTGATCACTACTGAAAAAAACGAGGATATGATGCAGATACACAGGGGCTGGCTGCACCGAACCCTCTCAAGTCCCAGTGGGACCCAGGCCAGCACAGGCCTCTGTCTCCATGGGGAGGGGTGTTGCTATCACAAGTATTCCAAGGAGATGCAGACCTGACAGCGTTCAGGACAGGCAGACAGACCACATCCAGGAGGAGTCAGGACTAACAGTATAATCCATTCCCTGCTCCCCAGATTTATCCACAAGGACTCCTTCCTGCTGCCCGGGGAAGTGGAGGTGAGGAGCAGGGAGAGGCCAGGGGTGTTCCCACCACCTGCTGACCCTCCAAGGGAGAGGTGAAGCCAGGCAGGAGGATGCTGCCCCCACCCCACACACACCCCTCAGTTGTCATCTGCAAGGCAGCAAACTAGTCTCTGTTTCTTTTTCACCTTGAAGAGTTTTATTCCAGATTGTGAATATGCCTGATCGTCTATGATTAAATGCTCAAATGACCAGTGACCACAGCAAGGCAAGGACACTGAACTTGGAGATTGGATTTAAATGCCCAGCTCCAGGACCCCCTTAGCAAATGGCTCTGAGCCTCTTCCTTATTTGTAAAATGAGGATAAGAAGTGCCTGCCTCCGTGGCTATACTTGCTAAAAGCAACCAGGGGTGAAGACTGCAGGCCCAGTACAAAGGTCAGGCTCCATGGTCACCACCGGGACTGTGGTCCACCTAGTGACCATGAGCCAGGAAGGGACCAGGAAAATAAGAGCAAGTGCAAATGAAAAGGTTCAAGAGTGTGGGTAAGGTCACGTGCACCTCTTGCAGTTTAAATGGGAAGACTTGGTCAGGAGTCCACTGTCGGCCAGCTGGGCCCCATCGTGCTAGACTGGGATAGCACCCTCAGGACCACATCCAATTTTGCATCAGTTTCCTCAGAGGAGGGAAGTTGAAAACAGCCAAACGGACCTGGGGCAGATTCTGAGGTCTTCCCTTTTCAACCAGCCTTAGGCTTTATTTCAAAGTGGAAAGAAGAGAAATGAATCTCCAGATGACAGGGACGGAAGCCTTGTCCTTGGCACCTAAGGGCCACTCTTAGACAGCGCTGTAGGGTTGATAACAGTGCACAAGTCCTGCATTGGGCACGATCTGGGCGTGTTGTGACGCAGCTTAGCACAAGGCCCTCTGCTCACGAGTTTCTGGGTTTTTCTTCTCTTCTCTCTGGGTTAGAATTTGCAGGCCCATGGACATTAAATTACACAGATACTTCCCTTGCTTATTGTTGTCTTCCTTTTTTGCCACAGGAATAAAAAAGCTCATGTTCTTAAATGATTTTGTCCTTGACAGTTCACTCAGAGAGAATGCATTGCGGCCATTTGACATCTATTTATGGTAATGAAATGGGTCCGTTATGTAACCTCCTTCATCCCGGGCCCCAGCACGCCCCAGGTTACACCTAGGACATTCACGTGGGGACCTAGAAGTGCCGTGCCAGCAAGGAGAGGGAAACCTCAGAAGCAATTCATGAGAGAACGGATCAGTTTTAAAAACTGAAGATCCTCGGTGGGTGCACTTCCGATTTCAGCCTATTTCCATGTTTCACGAAAGCACCCACCTCCTCCAGCAACACAAGTCCAGCATTACAAAGCTTGATCTGTTGCAGTGGCTGAATCCTGACCAGGCAGTTTATGGGATGGCATGGCACTTTTGGTACCAGCATTACTTTTTTTCAAAATTCAACCTAAAATTAATGTGACTAGATGTGACCACAGCGTGATGCATCTCCAAAGTCTTTACTGTTGTCCACCTTGTTCCCATCATCCCTCCTCCCATCTTTTCTTATGTTGAATTGGAGCTTTAAAGCATCCCTGGGGTTATGGGGCTTTTATACCTGCTCTTAGGAGTCTCCTTTCACATGCACACTCCAAACATGGGACCAGAGGCCCTTGCGATGTGAACAGTGCCTCTAGGGCCCTCACTGGGCTCAGGATTCTTGGGTACATCCACCAAGGAGCTCAGTCCACCCTTTGCAGTCACATCAGCCCAACACAGACGGCGTCACCACCCCACAGCAGCACCTTGAAAGACAAGCGGATTCTCTTCAATGAGGTCTGGCCCGGCGTGTCTCGAAATGGACAGCCACCTTGTGTATGGTGTGAGGGTTAACCCTGTTTACCCCTCGTGTTCACTTCTTCCCCCCACACTCCCTTCTCCCAGCTTTCTGGCCTTTACTTCAGGACCAGATGAAAGGTGTGCCCTCATTAGAAGCTATCTCTAGACCTCATGTGAGTAGAGGTAGGTTCCTCCTTAGATGGCCTCATCCCCACGATGTCCCCTCCCTGAGCACCTGAGAGACCTGGTGGTGAAGGACTCACATTCTTGAGGGGCCCTGGATGCAGAGGACTACAGGAATATAGTGGAAGGGGGCTGAGCCCCAGGATGGATCCCTGCACAAATTCTGTGAAACCTCAAAGAGGCATCAGCACATTATTCTAACTTTCAATAAAGCTCTTCCATGAGTGTCTAGAAATATGTGTATCTTAAAGTGTTGAATTAGCCTAGGGCATTAGTCCCCGAGAGTTTCTGCCCCTTCCCCTATTTGGGACTTCTAGGGTCCCACATTCTCACGCCTTTTCTGCCTATGCAGCTGTCAACCTTCCTTCCCTCAGGCCCCTCCTCCACGAGAAAAAGCAACAAAATAAAATCGAACAGGAGGTTTGCACAAAACCGGGCATTCTTTAAAATCACATGCATCAGATTACACTCAAATAGAGTTGTTTGGCAAATTATTGACAAATACCTGCACACCAATGTCCTTGTAATACTGATTGCCACTTAAATGCACAGGGGCCGAGGAAGACACCTGATTTGGATTTGGGTTTTCTGGGACTTGTAATCAGCCCAGCAAAGCATTTGTGCTGCGGCCCATCTGTCAGCACATGTAAATAGGCTCATTTGATAAGGCCAGATGTTCCAGCAGTGTTCACTGAAACAGGAATCTCTACCTGCTCTTTGATTATAGTAAGCTATGGAAAGAAGCCATTCTGCTATATTGCAAAGTGATTTCTCTGTGGCTTTTAAATTTTCTGTTTGATGGGTTTATTTATTTATTTATTTTTGCATCTTGTTGATGCAAAAGAGGTCTGGAGTGCGATTCAGAGACCGGCTTTCTCTTTGCTACCCACCACAGCTGGATCTGGTAGATTATCAATGGTTATTAACTGGTGTACCCTTGGTGTCTTCAAGTATGTACTATCATTTGTGGATGAGTTCGACTTTTTTGGGTTTTCCTTACTCTGTTTAGGCCTAGTAAGGTGGAAAACAACCTATAATGAAAAACATCTAAATTTACTAGGTCCAAGGGGACACCCTCCATGGAAGTCACACAGCTCTTCTCTTTTGGAAAGCCCAGACACAAAAGAACAGCAAATCAGCCTCAGGCCTCTCTACCCCAAGTTCTGAACGACCTGCTGCCCAAATCCTCACACCCTCTCTTGAGATGAGTGGAGCAGAAATCATGTGCTTCTGACCTGTCGGGACTGTGGAAATGCCCTAGTGTCCAACTGCTAGCTCTGTGACCATGGCCAGTTGCCTACTAGGCCAGTTCCTCTTCTAGGAACACTCTTCCTGGCCTGTAGGATGGGAGAGCTGTCTTAGGAAGGAATGAGATCCCCCAGGTTAGGTGCTCAGCCCAGTCCATTATACCCTGGTGGCCAATAGCACAGCCCCCTCTTGCAAGGTCCCGCTCAGCCTGAAAACCCCTCCCACAGCCAAGAGCCAGGCCTTCAGAGAGACCACCAGAGGGCAGAGCTCACCTGCTCACAAGGTTGCTGGACATGTCCAGGACTGCTTGTCCTGCACATCCAGACCTGGAGGAAGGTGACAGTATTGCCTTGTCATGGCCATCCGGTCCTCCTTCCTCACTCACTGAGAATATGAACTATTCCCATCAGTAACAGAGACTCTGGTCTCAGTGATTCCCAAAGAACCGTCAGAGCTGTAGCATGTGGGGGTCCTGTGTGGCTTTTAGGCTGTCTCAGTGATTGAGGCCCAGCCGCCATGCGTGCACAGGCTCACATTCTCGGTACCCAGCTTGCACCCATAGTAACATTCATTCACCTAACAAGAGGCATTTGGGCTGGAGGTGGGGCTCCTTCCATCTTCACTGGTGAGAGCAGCAACCCCAGCACCTGCATCTTGGTCCTGAATTAGAAAAATCAAGAGCACCAAAGCTGTCAACCGGATGGGCTCATACAGGCTCAACCTGAGCGTTATAATTAAATCATGGCAGTTTTTGGAAACAATACCACCTCTGAAGTCATGAGGAAGCACTGTTCTCCCTTTAGGGGAGGTGGCAGCCCTGGCCTTGCAGTCTGCCAGGCTCTCTAAGCCATGCCTCCTCAGTCCCCAAGAAGCACTGGGCACCAGTAGTGTCTCCCATCCCACGGTGGATGTGGCTTTTACCAACCCTCATGATGGTCTTCGCAACTCTCTGCGGTGCCTGTTCAGAAGTCAATAATGTTAATCTGTTGGGTAGATTTCCACAGATCACAACCCTATTATGCTGTTAGCTTAATGCACCCGACTTTTAGCAGATGTCTGAAGGATTCAATATTACTAAAGGGAATAGAGTATGAATTGAAGTAGACTCTTCAGAACATTGTATTTTTAGATACAATATCCTCAATTGGAAGGAAGATAAAAATACACTATGAGAAACTAGAACCAGAAGGATAGATTTGCAATATGTTCAGCAGAGAAACTTGTTTGGCAATCAGAAAAGAAAGAATCACATCTAAATCAACTCCTCTGGGTGTGCATGTGTGTGTGTGTGTGTGTGCATGCTGTGTGTGTGGTATGTATGTGTGTGCACATGTGTGCACTTTTACATTTCTGGAATAAATATTTCAGTTTTAATTTCTATTATTCCAAATAAATACAATATTGTTTAGACAGCAAAGCTCTGGGTAGAAATTCAATTAATGAACCTTAGGTTTTATGGAGGGAGACACTTAATGATCTGCAAAACTTCAAATGGCTTATTGAATATTTAGAAACAGACACATTTTCCAGGCAACTGGATTTATTTTGACTTTCATTATTTCAAGGTGACTGTAAAATAAAAGTGAAACTATTTTTGTTTAAATTTCATGCTAACTAAAACATTGGATAGCTGCATCAAGGTGCAGTGTCACCCAGATGCCACAGTATTAAGCCTAAAATGAGTAGGTGGTGTTTTGGCAGTTGTTTGTACTATAATTACCGCGTAAAGGCAGAGTTCCGCTGCTGGAAACCTTCACAGAGCCTGGGCTTTTCCGTTTCTATAGTGTTCCCTTAATTCCATAATGGAAATCATTTTGGGTCTTATTGATAGGAAATGGAAGCTGAAGAGAGGAGTGAGGCAAGACCCTCCAAGAAGTCTCAGTCAGACAAAGCCCCGCAAGGAAGACTTCAGGTGGCAAAGGCCAGCAGTGCTGGGAAGGAGGCACATTCCTTTTGTGCTGGCCGGGCAGAGCCTTAGCACTGGGAAAGCTGGCCCATGACGGGAGCGCACAGGCAGGGAGAGAAACATGAGCCACACACAGCTGGCCCAAAGCCCTGGGTTAAGGTGACGCAGGACATGAATAACCTCTGCTGTCCATTTGAACTTCCTGGGGTGCTTTAAACAAAACAAGGGTACACAAGTCCCTCTGCTGAGCTTCTGTGTGGCTTGAGGTGTTGATGGCCAGGGCTGCTATAACAAAACACCAGGCCCAGGTGGCTCCAACAACAGAAAGTTATTGTCTCATAATTTGGGAGACCAAATGTTCGGAATCAAGGTGAGGAGAGCTGTAGTTTCTCCTGCGGTCTCTCCCCTTGGCCTGTAGATGTCCACCATCTATCTCTGCGTGCTCACAGTTTCTTCTCTCTGTGTCCGTGGTGATTTCCTCTTATTATAAGGACAGCAGCCACATGGGGTTAGGATTGCCCGTATAACCTCATTTTGCTTCACTGGCTCTTGGAAGACACCAACTGCAAATACACGGTCTGAGGCACTGGGACCTAGGAATTCAGCCTATGACCTTAGCGGGGTACAATTCAATCCACAACAGGATATTTCTCTTTTTTCATTGAGAACTTTATTATTGAACAACCATACAAGTTTTTAACAAAATAATATAAAATGTGAATAGATTCTGGATATTAGATTTACCCCCAGGAGCGCCCCCCCCCAATTACCCACCCTTATCCCTCCCTTCCCCTTCCCACAATATCTCTAAAAAAGTATTAGGTTGTATAACATTACACCTTATCTGGATTTAAGACATGATAATAGACCACCTTTCTCAATGGCCAGGGTCTAGATCCAGCCTCCACAGATGAGTGAAGACATCTGACCCTTGGTTCTCTGGGTTAAGCTGATTTTACTCAGCATAATTTCTTCCATAGCCATCCATTTACCTTCAAAGGCTGCAATATCATTGTTTCTAATTGCTGAGTAGAACTCCATCGTATATATGTACCACAGTTTTTGGATCCATTCGTCCAGTGAGGGACATCTGGGTTGTTTCCATAATCTAGCAATAGTAAATTGAGCTGCTATGAACATAGATATTGCTGTGTCACTGTAATGTGCAGATTCTAAATCCCCTGGAAAGAGACCCAGGAATGGAATAGCAGGGTTGTATGGTGGGCTCACACAACAGGATATTTCTATCTAATGTCTTCCACATGGTCTTACAGTGTAGCCAAGGCCGAGTCCCATGGCACATGCATAGCCATCCTTGGGAAGCAGCATCCCCTCTTAAGGGCCTGCCTGTCAGGAGCTGAGCTGGTGGGGCCCCACACTGGCTCTGCACCATGAAGTCTGAGCAGGTGGCTTCCTCACTGTATGCCTCCCCTTCTGGAAGAGCAGACCACTGCCGTACCTGCCACCCAAGGTGATTAAGTGTTGATGGCATCCTTTCACGTGAACAGTTCCTGGGCCAAAGTGAAAGATCAGTCTCAGTGTTATCAAATTATGCTTATTTTTCTTTTTATAAGGACAGTATGGATGATTGAAAGTCAAAATCAAGGGTCAGCCAACTGTGGCCCACAGCCAAATGCAGACAGCTTCTGCTTTTGCAAGAGGAGTTGATGGGAAGACAGCCATGTGCACTTACTGGGGTACTGCTCCTCTCTGAGGATAGCAGAGCTGAGCTCTTGCAACACAGACCCTACCCCACACAAGGACCTTTACAGAAATCGCTTCCCAGTTGTCCTTCTAAATCAATGCATAGTTGGCGTTTGTTGTGGTAGTGTGGGTGCAAGGGTCCTCTTGTCCTTGGGTTGAATTTTAGCTCAGTTATCAGCAACCATATGGCTTGGGCCATCCATTTAACTTTGTGCTTTAGGTCAGTCCCTCCTGTGTAAGATAAGGTTAATAGTAGAAGTCTCCTTTGCTTTAGATTCATTTGTTTCCTGAATTAGTTTCTTAACCTCAGGAAGGGAAAGGTGCACACTATCTCATAACAAGGTCAACCCTGAATAAACAGGTGAAACCCAAATAAAGTTCAGTTAATAGAACTATACCATGTTAATTTCTTAGTTTCAACAAATATTATAAAAGCTATTAACATTAGAAGATATTAGGGAGGGACATATGTGAACTCTCTGTGTAATTTTGCAAATTTTTAATGATTCTAAAATATTCCAGAATTTAAAATTGAATGAATTATATATGTACACATATGTGCAAACTTATGTATGCATATATATTTATATATATACATAATTTATATATATTGGATAAATGTTTTGTATACTAAATTCTAAAAACAGACATCCTCTCAAATATGGTGCTTGAATCCCTCAATCCTGAGTTTGAAGGAGGTTTTAAGTACTTGATGATCATGTTTGAACATAGCCCACAGCTGGAATGTGCATGACGTTAGTGCATGTCAGTGAATTTAAGCAGCTGGGCACTTCTGCTCTTGCAGGACTGGTGGGGGAAGCTGACCACCATGCTGTGTCCTCATTGCGAGACTCACCCTGTGGTTGGGCCTCTAGCCTGTGCCCCTGGTTAACTCCACACACAGAGCAGAGGTCAGCAGGCAAACTTCACAGCACCCAGGACGAGGATCAAAAACTAATAAACAAAAAAACCTGGTGCAAGCAATTTCTTCCTCCTTTCACCCTCACAAAATCCTCATTGTTTTCTTTCTTTTCTCTCCCAAAAAAACCAACAGTGGTGTTGAAATGAAGAGGTGCAGGGCAAGGGGAGCTGGTTCCCTGACATCCACTGTGCATGGGTCGGTCACATGAGGTCCTCTGCTGGGTCCCTAGAATAGGCAGATCTCCTTTCCAGTGTTCGGATGAGGACGTGAGACTTGGGGAAGTCACATCACCAAAGGGCACACAACCAATACAAACTTTCAGGATTCTAACCCAGATCCAGATGTTTGACATGCACCTTCTCAGTCCCAAGCTACAGGAGAGGGCCTCAGAGGGAGACACAGATATGCCACGTAAGCAGGGGCTCCTGGTGTCTCCCTACTACAGCTCCAGCCTTCATGTGCAGCTCCCCCAGGTGACTCCCCGTGTTACCTGCTCCATGGATTGTGAGGACAGCAGATGTCAGGCAGGCCCCACCTTCTCTTTCTGCCCTGCCACTTCCTCACTGTGAGTCCACAGCACAACATGGAATCTCAGGCATAGCTGGGCATCTCTCTGAAAAGGCAGGAGATATGCAGTAGCTTTCCCAGTGAGAAGGGGCCCTGTGACACTGTCGAAAGATGGGAACTGGTGGCTGGGCTCAGTGCTGGCGAGGTGGTGCGTGTGGAGAAGACCCCGCAGCCTGCAGCTCATGTTCCATGGAGGTCCAGAAATGTGAAGGCACCCTATTGTGGGAAGGAGTTTGGTGGCCTCTGGAAAAGTCACTCCATTCATAGGAAAGAAGACAGAGCAAGTCTGGCTTTCAGAGGGAAGCACCTTCCTTCCTCTGTCCTTTCCAGAGAAATAAAACTGAAGGTGATGGAATTGACAGGCCAGCGCAGAGCCGTATTCTGATATAGCAGGGAAGGGTTTGCCAGCAGCAGCTTCTGAATTGCCTGCGATCTCCTGGTGCTCACAGTGCCTTGTCTGGCTGGAGTGCCACTTACAGATCTTTTCTCAAATAAATCCTGGAAGAGCTACCCACACAATTAAAGATGTGTCTTTGCATAGCTTTTGTAACCTTAGGCCTTATCTATGCTAATGAGCAAAAAAAAACCCATACGTGACGTTTATGACTGTCATTAAAACTAAAATGAAAACCTAAAAAAATAAATCAAGACTTTGCTGCCACGGTGAGCCGGGAGGCACCGGCCCCTCTGCTTGCCTCTCTTAATTGGTAGCAGGAGCTGCGCTCTGACATTGGTATGCAGACTGGGTTTGGTTTGTTTTAATGCCCTTTGAGTGTTGAAGCTATCAATTCGAGCAGGCCATTTTAATGTACTGCTGGGGGGAAGCAGAATTCTAACAAGAGATAGTTAACTACGCACACTGTTTTATTAGTTTTTCTTCTCAGACACTTTCTGTAGTCCTAAATGGGGTAAGTTGGGCAGGGCTGTATGGCAGGATACGTTTTTATTTCAGTAGCTCTTACAGACACTGGGCTCTCTTCCAGTGTTAGCCTGCCCTTGCAGATTTCCAGTGGATGAAAAAAATCCCTCAAGATCACTCTGCGTGTGAGTACAAGCGCATGTGCGTGTGCACCCCTGGAGATGCGTGTGCAGAAATGAGGTAGGAGTGAAAGAAAGAGAACACTCCTCTAACAAGAGGCAGCAACGTTTCAAAAAGCATTTCAGATCATGGCATTGGTGGTTCAGTGGTAGAATTTTCGCCTGCCAAAAAGTGTTTCAGAGGTTGAGGGTGTGGCTCAAAGGTAAAGCACTTGCTTAGTGTGAGTGAAATCCTGGGTTCAGTCTCCAGCTCTGCAAAACAAAATAATTAATTAATAAAGCATTTCATGTAACATTGATGTTTTCCTTTTTTTTTTTTTTAAGAGAGAGGGACAGTGAAAGAGAATCAATTTTATTTAATATTTCATGTGGCTTTCACTGCTCTGAGTCTTCGTTGTGGACGTGGTGCTGGGTTTGAACTTGCATACTCGCACATGCCAGGCAAGTGCTGTTACCTCTGAGCCACCGCTTGTAGCGCTTGCCTTGCATGCACGAGGACCCGGGTTGAAACCCCAGCACCACGTACACGATTAAGTGTTGGAGAAACAAAGGCCAGGTGGAAAAATAAAGTTGATTCTCTCTTTCAAAATGCCTGCATGAAGAGGAAATCATTGTTCTGGACTGTGTCATCTGTGCATGGTGGCTCTGTCACACCCGCTGCTTGGCGCCGTGCATGCTGGAAACACTCTTCTCATCTTGCCTTTTCTTACCAGTCTGACCAGGAGGCACTGGGAGTCCGTGTGACTCAGTGGTGCACCAGTGCTTTGCAGGTGTTAAATGCGCACTAAAGGATCTGCCTCGTTTCCAAGGAGGCTACATCCTGGAAGAGCTTCCACTCCTGCAGCCCACAGCTTTGAAGGCATGGAGCAAGCCCTGGTCCCCAGTGGCCCTGGCAGGCCCCCTGTTTGCTACATGTGTCCTTCATGCTTTCGCACTGCCGGCTGCACCCTCTGCTCTCCATGGCTGTGGCTGGGAGCGGAGTCCCAGGAGGGTGGAAACTGCACCTGCCTGGGCAATAGCGTCCCCCAATCTTGGCAGAGCTACCTGAAGACACCCTTGGGGGTGCAGACAGTCCCTGCAGGATCATTTTTGTCTTGTTGTATTTGATTCAGCCAGCATGGGGGAAGAAAACGGTTCTTGGATGTAGATGAAACTTGCTGTGTCTCTGGGCTGTCTTTGCTTTCTTCTGAGTGGTGACAGAAGCCGTGTGTCAGTGTTTGAGGCACAGCCCTTGGCGAGCCCAGAGCCCTCTGTCTTTGTTGGTTCATCACCACTGTCCTTCTGGGGTGCCTCGTGGAGAGCCTGCACACTCGGGGGCACGAGTGACGATGATGACCAGAGAAGACTGTGACGTTTCCAGTGAGCCCTGCAATCTCAGTGAAAATAAAGTCGAGCCAACGCCCCTGCGTGCGCCTTCTATTCTAACAAAGGGCAGCAATACGCGCTTTCTAAAACTGCTTTAAAAGACATTTTAAAACACTAGTTCTCAGAAGCACAGAAAGATTTAAAACATTCTGCTTCAGGAAACCCACTGAAATGAAGTAACTTTATTTGGTTTAATTTATTTGAGTTCTGAATGTTTTGTTATGAATGATGACAATATTGATGGTAATGCCCACGGTGACTTCGGCTGATTAAACCTGCTAAGCAGGTCCCTCTAATTAGTTACTTCCAAGCATCTCATTTAATCCTCGCTGCACCTCTGCAGGGAGACAGCCTTGGAGAGGTAGCTTGACCTAACCAGTTTTCAAAGAAGGAGTGACTGGTGGGTGTCCAGCAGGGGCGGGCGAGGGTGGGGATGGTCAGGCACTCAGACCTGGATTTTTGTAAGAGCCCAAGGCTCTGCTTTCCTATTATGCTCCAACTTTCCAGGGAAGAGGGACTGGCTCAAATACAGAGTGCAAGTATATGCCTTTTCAGGGTGCCATTCAATCAAACTGGAAACTGAAGAGGTTTTTGTTGTTATGCCGTCTGCTATCAGGAGTGAATAAACACAATGAAACACCAGGGAGCTCCTTGACACAGTTGTGGTCAGCGAGCCTGAAGCCCTGCAAAGCCCTTCAGCTAACATCCTGAAAGCATTTCACAGACCCTTAAGTGGGAGCCGGACCTTGCTCTATTGTCTAGGAGTGGAAGCAAAGTACCTTTGGAAGGGTTTGTCAACAAAGCTTTTACCATCATTAGTAAAACTCAGAAGTGTGGGTCACTAGGTAACCACTAGCACCCCGAGGTGCTCTATTTGATTTAACTGGATTCTTTGGCATGCAGAGTCTGTTTACAGTGTCTTTCTGGAGATGAAATAGTCATCCAGGGAGGCAGGAGGCAGGGAGAGCAAGAGTTGCAAATTTAAAAAGGGAAGTCAGGGGCTGCGGTGCAGCTGGGAAAGCACTTGCCTGGCACGCCCAAAGCCCTTAGTTCCACGCTCAGCACCACATAGAAAAAGCCATGCTTCACCTGGCCTGGGGAGCAGCAGAACAGCAGGCTGGAAGGGCAGGCAGAGCCAAGTCATAATGGGCCTCGTGTGGCCAAGTAAATAATTTAGACTTCAACGTTTTAGCAGAAAAGGTTGTTAGAAAAGGACTGATGGAGTGTGGAACAAGGGTTGGGAGCGGCCAGACAGGACAGGGGGCAAGAGAGAGGCTGCTACAGGGCTGCAGGGGAGAGGCCTGGGAAGTGGCCTTCTGAATGCACTCTGGGATGACCCCACTAGGACTCAGTACATCGCACTGGTTCCCATTTGGACTCTGCCAACTGCAAGCATTGTCTAAACCCCTCTTGGATCCAGATCACACTCATCATGTCTGCCCAAGTCCTTCTGCCACACCCACTCTGATCAGCTCACAGCTTTCATCAGGCACCATACAAGGCTCCCTACTACTTCCTGAGCAAAGCCCAAAGCCCTTGTGCTTCCACCAGCTTCCTCCAGCAGCCGCCATCATCCCTGAGTCAGTCCAGGCCTCTGAAGTTGCACCACTGAAGCCTGTGGATCCTCAGCTCTCTCCTTCACTTCTTTGATGACTCATAATGGCCAGGCTCCAATTTGTATGCTATCACTTCTCACAGATTTTCCTCAATTCCAAGTTACTCATCCTTTAAAGTCTTACAAATCTGTGTGTGCCACCAAGGATGTCTTTTATCCGTTACCTAGTGTGAGAGATATGCTCACCTGTCCAAACCCAAAGAATGGACCAAGAGACACAGGTAACCTGCTCAGCAGCTGCTTGGGACCCCAGGTGCATCCAGGACTCCCAAACCCAGAACCCTAGAGCTGAGCCAACCGGCCCAGCAGCCAATCAGGATCCCAAGCTTCTGGTCCTGGACTGGTAGGTGCTTCAGGACATCAACCCCCTTGGACCTTTCCTGGAACTGAGCCAAACTTCTTGGCAGTGGTTTGAGACCCCAAGTGCATCCAGGACACCAACTCCCCAGGACCCCTGTCCAGAGACAAACCAACCCACCCAGCAGATGCTTGGGACCCCAGGCTTCTGGTCCAGGGCCAGCAGGCACTCCCAAGACACCAACACCTGAGAACCGTACCAGGAGCTGAGCTTCCTGGTAGGTACATCCAGGACACCCACATCCTAGGACCCCCCCCAGAGCCGAGCCAACCTGCTCAGCAGCCACATGGCCCCCAGAGAACCTCAATTCAGAGACAATGAGAAATCAAACTAGAAAAGATTCACCTCGAACCCACAACTCCCCTACCAAGAAACCCACTGACAGGGAGCTGGATGAAAATCTAGAAAAACTTATCAATGAGCTGATTACTAAAAGTAACAATGAGCTAAAATAAGATGTAATGAAGAGATTAAGTGAGAAAACTCAAGAGATGGAAAACTCTATTATCAAAGAAATAGAAATACTGAAAAAGGAAGTAATGGAGCTGAAATCTGCAGTCAATCACATCAGAGGAATGATGGAAGAATTTAACAATAGACTAACCTATAGAAAACAGAACTTCAGTGCTTAAAGAACTTCTGACAATGAGGATAGGCTGAGTAAACTTGAGCACATAGATGAAAAAAATATTCACACAGCATGAGCATAATTGTCAACATGTCTGGGATGAAATCAGAAGAAACAATCTAATAGTAATTGAAATATAATAAGAAATTGAAATGTCAATGACTGGCATAAAGAATATTCTTAATGAAATAGTTAAAGAAAAATTTCTCCATATTAAACTAGAGTCAAATATGCTCATCCAGGAAGCTTATAGGACACCCAATAGGCCTAATCAAATGAGAAGTTCACCAACACAAATCATATCAAAATGTATAACAGGGAAATCAAGGAAAGGATATTAAAAGCTGCAAGAGAGAAATGCCAACTCACATTCAGAGGCAAACCAATAAGGATCACGTCTGACTTTTCAGCTCAGACTTTAGAAGCAAGAAGATCCTGGAAGGAGATATTTCAATGTTTGAATGACCACAACATGCAGCTGAGAATACTATACCCAGCAAAACTCAGCTTCAAATTCAAAGGGGAAATAAGAACATCTGATGATAAGATCAAACTTGTAGCATTCATAAACAGAGAAACAACATTACAAAGAATTCTCAAAGATAAACTACAGATAGAAAAATAAGCAAACAATCCACAAATCCCTCAAACAGGAAAGTCAGTAAAAGCACACACTATCACAGGACAACCAAGACAACACAGAACTCACTAATAAAACTTTATGACTATGAACTACAATCAAGTAACTGTTTTAACACTGAATGTGAATGGTCTCAACACATCAATCAAAAGACACAGATTAGCAGATTGGATCAAAAAACAAAATCCAACAATATGCTGCTTATAGGAGACCCATCTTACAGCTAAAGATATCCACAGATTGAGGATGAAAGAATAGAAAAAAAATCTACCAGGCTTACAACCCAAGAAAGCAAGCTGGTGTTCCAATCCTTATATATGACAAAGTAGATTACAACCATAAA